>OX638372.1:116842451-116999668 GCA_951812925.1 Calliopum simillimum | reverse complement strand
AGGCTAGTTGATTGGTTAACGACTTGTGCTACCAACCGGGAGGTCGTTGGTTCAACTCCCGCCTAGGCCAACACACACACAAAAGTTTTTCAACTTGCAATTTTTTTTGTTTAATTACATATAATTAATTTAGGTAAAATAAATATACATATATAATTATAATTACAATAAAAATAGTCTGATGAGTCTTTGTGGCGAACGAAAGACGAAACATATGTCACTATAGCCGTGTTTTTATTTTAATCCGTTCCTTAATTTGTCATAATTATGTGTTAGAAAAATGCATTGATAGATTTATATGTAAATCGATCTTTGCAAATACAATTTGGGAGAACACGCCCTGATAAGTAGGCAACAAAACTGGCAAAAGTCGGCTTCGCAGCCGCTCAAAAGGCTAGTTGATTGGTTAACGACTTGTGCTACCAACCGGGAGGTCGTTGGTTCAACTCCCGCCCAGGCCAACACACACACAAAAGTTTTTCAACTTGCAATTTTTTTTGTTTAATTACATATAATTAATTTAGGTAAAATAAATATACATATATAATTATAATTACAACAAAAATAGTCTGATGAGTCTTTGTGGCGAACGAAAGACGAAACATATGTCACTATAGCCGTGTTTTTATTTTAATCCGTTCCTTAATTTGTCATAATTATGTGTTAGAAAAATGCATTGATAGATTTATATGTAAATCGATCTTTGCAAATACAATTTGGGAGAACACGCCCTGATAAGTAGGCAACAAAACTGGCAAAAGTCGGCTTCGCAGCCGCTCAAAAGGCTAGTTGATTGGTTAACGACTTGTGCTACCAACCGGGAGGTCGTTGGTTCAACTCCCGCCTAGGCCAACACACACACAAAAGTTTTTCAACTTGCAATTTTTTTTGTTTAATTACATATAATTAATTTAGGTAAAATAAATATACATATATAATTATAATTACAATAAAAATAGTCTGATGAGTCTTTGTGGCGAACGAAAGACGAAACATATGTCACTATAGCCGTGTTTTTATTTTAATCCGTTCCTTAATTTGTCATAATTATGTGTTAGAAAAATGCATTGATAGATTTATATGTAAATCGATCTTTGCAAATACAATTTGGGAGAACACGCCCTGATAAGTAGGCAACAAAACTGGCAAAAGTCGGCTTCGCAGCCGCTCAAAAGGCTAGTTGATTGGTTAACGACTTGTGCTACCAACCGGGAGGTCGTTGGTTCAACTCCCGCCCAGGCCAACACACACACAAAAGTTTTTCAACTTGCAATTTTTTTTGTTTAATTACATATAATTAATTTAGGTAAAATAAATATACATATATAATTATAATTACAACAAAAATAGTCTGATGAGTCTTTGTGGCGAACGAAAGACGAAACATATGTCACTATAGCCGTGTTTTTATTTTAATCCGTTCCTTAATTTGTCATAATTATGTGTTAGAAAAATGCATTGATAGATTTATATGTAAATCGATCTTTGCAAATACAATTTGGGAGAACACGCCCTGATAAGTAGGCAACAAAACTGGCAAAAGTCGGCTTCGCAGCCGCTCAAAAGGCTAGTTGATTGGTTAACGACTTGTGCTACCAACCGGGAGGTCGTTGGTTCAACTCCCGCCTAGGCCAACACACACACAAAAGTTTTTCAACTTGCAATTTTTTTTGTTTAATTACATATAATTAATTTAGGTAAAATAAATATACATATATAATTATAATTACAATAAAAATAGTCTGATGAGTCTTTGTGGCGAACGAAAGACGAAACATATGTCACTATAGCCGTGTTTTTATTTTAATCCGTTCCTTAATTTGTCATAATTATGTGTTAGAAAAATGCATTGATAGATTTATATGTAAATCGATCTTTGCAAATACAATTTGGGAGAACACGCCCTGATAAGTAGGCAACAAAACTGGCAAAAGTCGGCTTCGCAGCCGCTCAAAAGGCTAGTTGATTGGTTAACGACTTGTGCTACCAACCGGGAGGTCGTTGGTTCAACTCCCGCCCAGGCCAACACACACACAAAAGTTTTTCAACTTGCAATTTTTTTTGTTTAATTACATATAATTAATTTAGGTAAAATAAATATACATATATAATTATAATTACAACAAAAATAGTCTGATGAGTCTTTGTGGCGAACGAAAGACGAAACATATGTCACTATAGCCGTGTTTTTATTTTAATCCGTTCCTTAATTTGTCATAATTATGTGTTAGAAAAATGCATTGATAGATTTATATGTAAATCGATCTTTGCAAATACAATTTGGGAGAACACGCCCTGATAAGTAGGCAACAAAACTGGCAAAAGTCGGCTTCGCAGCCGCTCAAAAGGCTAGTTGATTGGTTAACGACTTGTGCTACCAACCGGGAGGTCGTTGGTTCAACTCCCGCCCAGGCCAACACACACACAAAAGTTTTTCAACTTGCAATTTTTTTTGTTTAATTACATATAATTAATTTAGGTAAAATAAATATACATATATAATTATAATTACAACAAAAATAGTCTGATGAGTCTTTGTGGCGAACGAAAGACGAAACATATGTCACTATAGCCGTGTTTTTATTTTAATCCGTTCCTTAATTTGTCATAATTATGTGTTAGAAAAATGCATTGATAGATTTATATGTAAATCGATCTTTGCAAATACAATTTGGGAGAACACGCCCTGATAAGTAGGCAACAAAACTGGCAAAAGTCGGCTTCGCAGCCGCTCAAAAGGCTAGTTGATTGGTTAACGACTTGTGCTACCAACCGGGAGGTCGTTGGTTCAACTCCCGCCTAGGCCAACACACACACAAAAGTTTTTCAACTTGCAATTTTTTTTGTTTAATTACATATAATTAATTTAGGTAAAATAAATATACATATATAATTATAATTACAATAAAAATAGTCTGATGAGTCTTTGTGGCGAACGAAAGACGAAACATATGTCACTATAGCCGTGTTTTTATTTTAATCCGTTCCTTAATTTGTCATAATTATGTGTTAGAAAAATGCATTGATAGATTTATATGTAAATCGATCTTTGCAAATACAATTTGGGAGAACACGCCCTGATAAGTAGGCAACAAAACTGGCAAAAGTCGGCTTCGCAGCCGCTCAAAAGGCTAGTTGATTGGTTAACGACTTGTGCTACCAACCGGGAGGTCGTTGGTTCAACTCCCGCCCAGGCCAACACACACACAAAAGTTTTTCAACTTGCAATTTTTTTTGTTTAATTACATATAATTAATTTAGGTAAAATAAATATACATATATAATTATAATTACAACAAAAATAGTCTGATGAGTCTTTGTGGCGAACGAAAGACGAAACATATGTCACTATAGCCGTGTTTTTATTTTAATCCGTTCCTTAATTTGTCATAATTATGTGTTAGAAAAATGCATTGATAGATTTATATGTAAATCGATCTTTGCAAATACAATTTGGGAGAACACGCCCTGATAAGTAGGCAACAAAACTGGCAAAAGTCGGCTTCGCAGCCGCTCAAAAGGCTAGTTGATTGGTTAACGACTTGTGCTACCAACCGGGAGGTCGTTGGTTCAACTCCCGCCTAGGCCAACACACACACAAAAGTTTTTCAACTTGCAATTTTTTTTGTTTAATTACATATAATTAATTTAGGTAAAATAAATATACATATATAATTATAATTACAATAAAAATAGTCTGATGAGTCTTTGTGGCGAACGAAAGACGAAACATATGTCACTATAGCCGTGTTTTTATTTTAATCCGTTCCTTAATTTGTCATAATTATGTGTTAGAAAAATGCATTGATAGATTTATATGTAAATCGATCTTTGCAAATACAATTTGGGAGAACACGCCCTGATAAGTAGGCAACAAAACTGGCAAAAGTCGGCTTCGCAGCCGCTCAAAAGGCTAGTTGATTGGTTAACGACTTGTGCTACCAACCGGGAGGTCGTTGGTTCAACTCCCGCCCAGGCCAACACACACACAAAAGTTTTTCAACTTGCAATTTTTTTTGTTTAATTACATATAATTAATTTAGGTAAAATAAATATACATATATAATTATAATTACAACAAAAATAGTCTGATGAGTCTTTGTGGCGAACGAAAGACGAAACATATGTCACTATAGCCGTGTTTTTATTTTAATCCGTTCCTTAATTTGTCATAATTATGTGTTAGAAAAATGCATTGATAGATTTATATGTAAATCGATCTTTGCAAATACAATTTGGGAGAACACGCCCTGATAAGTAGGCAACAAAACTGGCAAAAGTCGGCTTCGCAGCCGCTCAAAAGGCTAGTTGATTGGTTAACGACTTGTGCTACCAACCGGGAGGTCGTTGGTTCAACTCCCGCCTAGGCCAACACACACACAAAAGTTTTTCAACTTGCAATTTTTTTTGTTTAATTACATATAATTAATTTAGGTAAAATAAATATACATATATAATTATAATTACAATAAAAATAGTCTGATGAGTCTTTGTGGCGAACGAAAGACGAAACATATGTCACTATAGCCGTGTTTTTATTTTAATCCGTTCCTTAATTTGTCATAATTATGTGTTAGAAAAATGCATTGATAGATTTATATGTAAATCGATCTTTGCAAATACAATTTGGGAGAACACGCCCTGATAAGTAGGCAACAAAACTGGCAAAAGTCGGCTTCGCAGCCGCTCAAAAGGCTAGTTGATTGGTTAACGACTTGTGCTACCAACCGGGAGGTCGTTGGTTCAACTCCCGCCCAGGCCAACACACACACAAAAGTTTTTCAACTTGCAATTTTTTTTGTTTAATTACATATAATTAATTTAGGTAAAATAAATATACATATATAATTATAATTACAACAAAAATAGTCTGATGAGTCTTTGTGGCGAACGAAAGACGAAACATATGTCACTATAGCCGTGTTTTTATTTTAATCCGTTCCTTAATTTGTCATAATTATGTGTTAGAAAAATGCATTGATAGATTTATATGTAAATCGATCTTTGCAAATACAATTTGGGAGAACACGCCCTGATAAGTAGGCAACAAAACTGGCAAAAGTCGGCTTCGCAGCCGCTCAAAAGGCTAGTTGATTGGTTAACGACTTGTGCTACCAACCGGGAGGTCGTTGGTTCAACTCCCGCCTAGGCCAACACACACACAAAAGTTTTTCAACTTGCAATTTTTTTTGTTTAATTACATATAATTAATTTAGGTAAAATAAATATACATATATAATTATAATTACAATAAAAATAGTCTGATGAGTCTTTGTGGCGAACGAAAGACGAAACATATGTCACTATAGCCGTGTTTTTATTTTAATCCGTTCCTTAATTTGTCATAATTATGTGTTAGAAAAATGCATTGATAGATTTATATGTAAATCGATCTTTGCAAATACAATTTGGGAGAACACGCCCTGATAAGTAGGCAACAAAACTGGCAAAAGTCGGCTTCGCAGCCGCTCAAAAGGCTAGTTGATTGGTTAACGACTTGTGCTACCAACCGGGAGGTCGTTGGTTCAACTCCCGCCCAGGCCAACACACACACAAAAGTTTTTCAACTTGCAATTTTTTTTGTTTAATTACATATAATTAATTTAGGTAAAATAAATATACATATATAATTATAATTACAACAAAAATAGTCTGATGAGTCTTTGTGGCGAACGAAAGACGAAACATATGTCACTATAGCCGTGTTTTTATTTTAATCCGTTCCTTAATTTGTCATAATTATGTGTTAGAAAAATGCATTGATAGATTTATATGTAAATCGATCTTTGCAAATACAATTTGGGAGAACACGCCCTGATAAGTAGGCAACAAAACTGGCAAAAGTCGGCTTCGCAGCCGCTCAAAAGGCTAGTTGATTGGTTAACGACTTGTGCTACCAACCGGGAGGTCGTTGGTTCAACTCCCGCCCAGGCCAACACACACACAAAAGTTTTTCAACTTGCAATTTTTTTTGTTTAATTACATATAATTAATTTAGGTAAAATAAATATACATATATAATTATAATTACAACAAAAATAGTCTGATGAGTCTTTGTGGCGAACGAAAGACGAAACATATGTCACTATAGCCGTGTTTTTATTTTAATCCGTTCCTTAATTTGTCATAATTATGTGTTAGAAAAATGCATTGATAGATTTATATGTAAATCGATCTTTGCAAATACAATTTGGGAGAACACGCCCTGATAAGTAGGCAACAAAACTGGCAAAAGTCGGCTTCGCAGCCGCTCAAAAGGCTAGTTGATTGGTTAACGACTTGTGCTACCAACCGGGAGGTCGTTGGTTCAACTCCCGCCTAGGCCAACACACACACAAAAGTTTTTCAACTTGCAATTTTTTTTGTTTAATTACATATAATTAATTTAGGTAAAATAAATATACATATATAATTATAATTACAATAAAAATAGTCTGATGAGTCTTTGTGGCGAACGAAAGACGAAACATATGTCACTATAGCCGTGTTTTTATTTTAATCCGTTCCTTAATTTGTCATAATTATGTGTTAGAAAAATGCATTGATAGATTTATATGTAAATCGATCTTTGCAAATACAATTTGGGAGAACACGCCCTGATAAGTAGGCAACAAAACTGGCAAAAGTCGGCTTCGCAGCCGCTCAAAAGGCTAGTTGATTGGTTAACGACTTGTGCTACCAACCGGGAGGTCGTTGGTTCAACTCCCGCCCAGGCCAACACACACACAAAAGTTTTTCAACTTGCAATTTTTTTTGTTTAATTACATATAATTAATTTAGGTAAAATAAATATACATATATAATTATAATTACAACAAAAATAGTCTGATGAGTCTTTGTGGCGAACGAAAGACGAAACATATGTCACTATAGCCGTGTTTTTATTTTAATCCGTTCCTTAATTTGTCATAATTATGTGTTAGAAAAATGCATTGATAGATTTATATGTAAATCGATCTTTGCAAATACAATTTGGGAGAACACGCCCTGATAAGTAGGCAACAAAACTGGCAAAAGTCGGCTTCGCAGCCGCTCAAAAGGCTAGTTGATTGGTTAACGACTTGTGCTACCAACCGGGAGGTCGTTGGTTCAACTCCCGCCCAGGCCAACACACACACAAAAGTTTTTCAACTTGCAATTTTTTTTGTTTAATTACATATAATTAATTTAGGTAAAATAAATATACATATATAATTATAATTACAACAAAAATAGTCTGATGAGTCTTTGTGGCGAACGAAAGACGAAACATATGTCACTATAGCCGTGTTTTTATTTTAATCCGTTCCTTAATTTGTCATAATTATGTGTTAGAAAAATGCATTGATAGATTTATATGTAAATCGATCTTTGCAAATACAATTTGGGAGAACACGCCCTGATAAGTAGGCAACAAAACTGGCAAAAGTCGGCTTCGCAGCCGCTCAAAAGGCTAGTTGATTGGTTAACGACTTGTGCTACCAACCGGGAGGTCGTTGGTTCAACTCCCGCCTAGGCCAACACACACACAAAAGTTTTTCAACTTGCAATTTTTTTTGTTTAATTACATATAATTAATTTAGGTAAAATAAATATACATATATAATTATAATTACAATAAAAATAGTCTGATGAGTCTTTGTGGCGAACGAAAGACGAAACATATGTCACTATAGCCGTGTTTTTATTTTAATCCGTTCCTTAATTTGTCATAATTATGTGTTAGAAAAATGCATTGATAGATTTATATGTAAATCGATCTTTGCAAATACAATTTGGGAGAACACGCCCTGATAAGTAGGCAACAAAACTGGCAAAAGTCGGCTTCGCAGCCGCTCAAAAGGCTAGTTGATTGGTTAACGACTTGTGCTACCAACCGGGAGGTCGTTGGTTCAACTCCCGCCCAGGCCAACACACACACAAAAGTTTTTCAACTTGCAATTTTTTTTGTTTAATTACATATAATTAATTTAGGTAAAATAAATATACATATATAATTATAATTACAACAAAAATAGTCTGATGAGTCTTTGTGGCGAACGAAAGACGAAACATATGTCACTATAGCCGTGTTTTTATTTTAATCCGTTCCTTAATTTGTCATAATTATGTGTTAGAAAAATGCATTGATAGATTTATATGTAAATCGATCTTTGCAAATACAATTTGGGAGAACACGCCCTGATAAGTAGGCAACAAAACTGGCAAAAGTCGGCTTCGCAGCCGCTCAAAAGGCTAGTTGATTGGTTAACGACTTGTGCTACCAACCGGGAGGTCGTTGGTTCAACTCCCGCCCAGGCCAACACACACACAAAAGTTTTTCAACTTGCAATTTTTTTTGTTTAATTACATATAATTAATTTAGGTAAAATAAATATACATATATAATTATAATTACAACAAAAATAGTCTGATGAGTCTTTGTGGCGAACGAAAGACGAAACATATGTCACTATAGCCGTGTTTTTATTTTAATCCGTTCCTTAATTTGTCATAATTATGTGTTAGAAAAATGCATTGATAGATTTATATGTAAATCGATCTTTGCAAATACAATTTGGGAGAACACGCCCTGATAAGTAGGCAACAAAACTGGCAAAAGTCGGCTTCGCAGCCGCTCAAAAGGCTAGTTGATTGGTTAACGACTTGTGCTACCAACCGGGAGGTCGTTGGTTCAACTCCCGCCTAGGCCAACACACACACAAAAGTTTTTCAACTTGCAATTTTTTTTGTTTAATTACATATAATTAATTTAGGTAAAATAAATATACATATATAATTATAATTACAATAAAAATAGTCTGATGAGTCTTTGTGGCGAACGAAAGACGAAACATATGTCACTATAGCCGTGTTTTTATTTTAATCCGTTCCTTAATTTGTCATAATTATGTGTTAGAAAAATGCATTGATAGATTTATATGTAAATCGATCTTTGCAAATACAATTTGGGAGAACACGCCCTGATAAGTAGGCAACAAAACTGGCAAAAGTCGGCTTCGCAGCCGCTCAAAAAGGCTAGTTGATTGGTTAACGACTTGTGCTACCAACCGGGAGGTCGTTGGTTCAACTCCCGCCCAGGCCAACACACACACAAAAGTTTTTCAACTTGCAATTTTTTTTGTTTAATTACATATAATTAATTTAGGTAAAATAAATATACATATATAATTATAATTACAACAAAAATAGTCTGATGAGTCTTTGTGGCGAACGAAAGACGAAACATATGTCACTATAGCCGTGTTTTTATTTTAATCCGTTCCTTAATTTGTCATAATTATGTGTTAGAAAAATGCATTGATAGATTTATATGTAAATCGATCTTTGCAAATACAATTTGGGAGAACACGCCCTGATAAGTAGGCAACAAAACTGGCAAAAGTCGGCTTCGCAGCCGCTCAAAAGGCTAGTTGATTGGTTAACGACTTGTGCTACCAACCGGGAGGTCGTTGGTTCAACTCCCGCCTAGGCCAACACACACACAAAAGTTTTTCAACTTGCAATTTTTTTTGTTTAATTACATATAATTAATTTAGGTAAAATAAATATACATATATAATTATAATTACAATAAAAATAGTCTGATGAGTCTTTGTGGCGAACGAAAGACGAAACATATGTCACTATAGCCGTGTTTTTATTTTAATCCGTTCCTTAATTTGTCATAATTATGTGTTAGAAAAATGCATTGATAGATTTATATGTAAATCGATCTTTGCAAATACAATTTGGGAGAACACGCCCTGATAAGTAGGCAACAAAACTGGCAAAAGTCGGCTTCGCAGCCGCTCAAAAGGCTAGTTGATTGGTTAACGACTTGTGCTACCAACCGGGAGGTCGTTGGTTCAACTCCCGCCTAGGCCAACACACACACAAAAGTTTTTCAACTTGCAATTTTTTTTGTTTAATTACATATAATTAATTTAGGTAAAATAAATATACATATATAATTATAATTACAATAAAAATAGTCTGATGAGTCTTTGTGGCGAACGAAAGACGAAACATATGTCACTATAGCCGTGTTTTTATTTTAATCCGTTCCTTAATTTGTCATAATTATGTGTTAGAAAAATGCATTGATAGATTTATATGTAAATCGATCTTTGCAAATACAATTTGGGAGAACACGCCCTGATAAGTAGGCAACAAAACTGGCAAAAGTCGGCTTCGCAGCCGCTCAAAAGGCTAGTTGATTGGTTAACGACTTGTGCTACCAACCGGGAGGTCGTTGGTTCAACTCCCGCCCAGGCCAACACACACACAAAAGTTTTTCAACTTGCAATTTTTTTTGTTTAATTACATATAATTAATTTAGGTAAAATAAATATACATATATAATTATAATTACAACAAAAATAGTCTGATGAGTCTTTGTGGCGAGAACGAAAGACGAAACATATGTCACTATAGCCGTGTTTTTATTTTAATCCGTTCCTTAATTTGTCATAATTATGTGTTAGAAAAATGCATTGATAGATTTATATGTAAATCGATCTTTGCAAATACAATTTGGGAGAACACGCCCTGATAAGTAGGCAACAAAACTGGCAAAAGTCGGCTTCGCAGCCGCTCAAAAGGCTAGTTGATTGGTTAACGACTTGTGCTACCAACCGGGAGGTCGTTGGTTCAACTCCCGCCCAGGCCAACACACACACAAAAGTTTTTCAACTTGCAATTTTTTTTGTTTAATTACATATAATTAATTTAGGTAAAATAAATATACATATATAATTATAATTACAACAAAAATAGTCTGATGAGTCTTTGTGGCGAACGAAAGACGAAACATATGTCACTATAGCCGTGTTTTTATTTTAATCCGTTCCTTAATTTGTCATAATTATGTGTTAGAAAAATGCATTGATAGATTTATATGTAAATCGATCTTTGCAAATACAATTTGGGAGAACACGCCCTGATAAGTAGGCAACAAAACTGGCAAAAGTCGGCTTCGCAGCCGCTCAAAAGGCTAGTTGATTGGTTAACGACTTGTGCTACCAACCGGGAGGTCGTTGGTTCAACTCCCGCCTAGGCCAACACACACACAAAAGTTTCAACTTGCAATTTTTTTTGTTTAATTACATATAATTAATTTAGGTAAAATAAATATACATATATAATTATAATTACAATAAAAATAGTCTGATGAGTCTTTGTGGCGAACGAAAGACGAAACATATGTCACTATAGCCGTGTTTTTATTTTAATCCGTTCCTTAATTTGTCATAATTATGTGTTAGAAAAATGCATTGATAGATTTATATGTAAATCGATCTTTGCAAATACAATTTGGGAGAACACGCCCTGATAAGTAGGCAACAAAACTGGCAAAAGTCGGCTTCGCAGCCGCTCAAAAGGCTAGTTGATTGGTTAACGACTTGTGCTACCAACCGGGAGGTCGTTGGTTCAACTCCCGCCCAGGCCAACACACACACAAAAGTTTTTCAACTTGCAATTTTTTTTGTTTAATTACATATAATTAATTTAGGTAAAATAAATATACATATATAATTATAATTACAACAAAAATAGTCTGATGAGTCTTTGTGGCGAACGAAAGACGAAACATATGTCACTATAGCCGTGTTTTTATTTTAATCCGTTCCTTAATTTGTCATAATTATGTGTTAGAAAAATGCATTGATAGATTTATATGTAAATCGATCTTTGCAAATACAATTTGGGAGAACACGCCCTGATAAGTAGGCAACAAAACTGGCAAAAGTCGGCTTCGCAGCCGCTCAAAAGGCTAGTTGATTGGTTAACGACTTGTGCTACCAACCGGGAGGTCGTTGGTTCAACTCCCGCCCAGGCCAACACACACACAAAAGTTTTTCAACTTGCAATTTTTTTTGTTTAATTACATATAATTAATTTAGGTAAAATAAATATACATATATAATTATAATTACAACAAAAATAGTCTGATGAGTCTTTGTGGCGAACGAAAGACGAAACATATGTCACTATAGCCGTGTTTTTATTTTAATCCGTTCCTTAATTTGTCATAATTATGTGTTAGAAAAATGCATTGATAGATTTATATGTAAATCGATCTTTGCAAATACAATTTGGGAGAACACGCCCTGATAAGTAGGCAACAAAACTGGCAAAAGTCGGCTTCGCAGCCGCTCAAAAGGCTAGTTGATTGGTTAACGACTTGTGCTACCAACCGGGAGGTCGTTGGTTCAACTCCCGCCTAGGCCAACACACACACAAAAGTTTTTCAACTTGCAATTTTTTTTGTTTAATTACATATAATTAATTTAGGTAAAATAAATATACATATATAATTATAATTACAATAAAAATAGTCTGATGAGTCTTTGTGGCGAACGAAAGACGAAACATATGTCACTATAGCCGTGTTTTTATTTTAATCCGTTCCTTAATTTGTCATAATTATGTGTTAGAAAAATGCATTGATAGATTTATATGTAAATCGATCTTTGCAAATACAATTTGGGAGAACACGCCCTGATAAGTAGGCAACAAAACTGGCAAAAGTCGGCTTCGCAGCCGCTCAAAAGGCTAGTTGATTGGTTAACGACTTGTGCTACCAACCGGGAGGTCGTTGGTTCAACTCCCGCCCAGGCCAACACACACACAAAAGTTTTTCAACTTGCAATTTTTTTTGTTTAATTACATATAATTAATTTAGGTAAAATAAATATACATATATAATTATAATTACAACAAAAATAGTCTGATGAGTCTTTGTGGCGAACGAAAGACGAAACATATGTCACTATAGCCGTGTTTTTATTTTAATCCGTTCCTTAATTTGTCATAATTATGTGTTAGAAAAATGCATTGATAGATTTATATGTAAATCGATCTTTGCAAATACAATTTGGGAGAACACGCCCTGATAAGTAGGCAACAAAACTGGCAAAAGTCGGCTTCGCAGCCGCTCAAAAGGCTAGTTGATTGGTTAACGACTTGTGCTACCAACCGGGAGGTCGTTGGTTCAACTCCCGCCTAGGCCAACACACACACAAAAGTTTTTCAACTTGCAATTTTTTTTGTTTAATTACATATAATTAATTTAGGTAAAATAAATATACATATATAATTATAATTACAATAAAAATAGTCTGATGAGTCTTTGTGGCGAACGAAAGACGAAACATATGTCACTATAGCCGTGTTTTTATTTTAATCCGTTCCTTAATTTGTCATAATTATGTGTTAGAAAAATGCATTGATAGATTTATATGTAAATCGATCTTTGCAAATACAATTTGGGAGAACACGCCCTGATAAGTAGGCAACAAAACTGGCAAAAGTCGGCTTCGCAGCCGCTCAAAAGGCTAGTTGATTGGTTAACGACTTGTGCTACCAACCGGGAGGTCGTTGGTTCAACTCCCGCCCAGGCCAACACACACACAAAAGTTTTTCAACTTGCAATTTTTTTTGTTTAATTACATATAATTAATTTAGGTAAAATAAATATACATATATAATTATAATTACAACAAAAATAGTCTGATGAGTCTTTGTGGCGAACGAAAGACGAAACATATGTCACTATAGCCGTGTTTTTATTTTAATCCGTTCCTTAATTTGTCATAATTATGTGTTAGAAAAATGCATTGATAGATTTATATGTAAATCGATCTTTGCAAATACAATTTGGGAGAACACGCCCTGATAAGTAGGCAACAAAACTGGCAAAAGTCGGCTTCGCAGCCGCTCAAAAGGCTAGTTGATTGGTTAACGACTTGTGCTACCAACCGGGAGGTCGTTGGTTCAACTCCCGCCTAGGCCAACACACACACAAAAGTTTTTCAACTTGCAATTTTTTTTGTTTAATTACATATAATTAATTTAGGTAAAATAAATATACATATATAATTATAATTACAATAAAAATAGTCTGATGAGTCTTTGTGGCGAACGAAAGACGAAACATATGTCACTATAGCCGTGTTTTTATTTTAATCCGTTCCTTAATTTGTCATAATTATGTGTTAGAAAAATGCATTGATAGATTTATATGTAAATCGATCTTTGCAAATACAATTTGGGAGAACACGCCCTGATAAGTAGGCAACAAAACTGGCAAAAGTCGGCTTCGCAGCCGCTCAAAAGGCTAGTTGATTGGTTAACGACTTGTGCTACCAACCGGGAGGTCGTTGGTTCAACTCCCGCCCAGGCCAACACACACACAAAAGTTTTTCAACTTGCAATTTTTTTTGTTTAATTACATATAATTAATTTAGGTAAAATAAATATACATATATAATTATAATTACAACAAAAATAGTCTGATGAGTCTTTGTGGCGAACGAAAGACGAAACATATGTCACTATAGCCGTGTTTTTATTTTAATCCGTTCCTTAATTTGTCATAATTATGTGTTAGAAAAATGCATTGATAGATTTATATGTAAATCGATCTTTGCAAATACAATTTGGGAGAACACGCCCTGATAAGTAGGCAACAAAACTGGCAAAAGTCGGCTTCGCAGCCGCTCAAAAGGCTAGTTGATTGGTTAACGACTTGTGCTACCAACCGGGAGGTCGTTGGTTCAACTCCCGCCTAGGCCAACACACACACAAAAGTTTTTCAACTTGCAATTTTTTTTGTTTAATTACATATAATTAATTTAGGTAAAATAAATATACATATATAATTATAATTACAATAAAAATAGTCTGATGAGTCTTTGTGGCGAACGAAAGACGAAACATATGTCACTATAGCCGTGTTTTTATTTTAATCCGTTCCTTAATTTGTCATAATTATGTGTTAGAAAAATGCATTGATAGATTTATATGTAAATCGATCTTTGCAAATACAATTTGGGAGAACACGCCCTGATAAGTAGGCAACAAAACTGGCAAAAGTCGGCTTCGCAGCCGCTCAAAAGGCTAGTTGATTGGTTAACGACTTGTGCTACCAACCGGGAGGTCGTTGGTTCAACTCCCGCCCAGGCCAACACACACACAAAAGTTTTTCAACTTGCAATTTTTTTTGTTTAATTACATATAATTAATTTAGGTAAAATAAATATACATATATAATTATAATTACAACAAAAATAGTCTGATGAGTCTTTGTGGCGAACGAAAGACGAAACATATGTCACTATAGCCGTGTTTTTATTTTAATCCGTTCCTTAATTTGTCATAATTATGTGTTAGAAAAATGCATTGATAGATTTATATGTAAATCGATCTTTGCAAATACAATTTGGGAGAACACGCCCTGATAAGTAGGCAACAAAACTGGCAAAAGTCGGCTTCGCAGCCGCTCAAAAGGCTAGTTGATTGGTTAACGACTTGTGCTACCAACCGGGAGGTCGTTGGTTCAACTCCCGCCTAGGCCAACACACACACAAAAGTTTTTCAACTTGCAATTTTTTTTGTTTAATTACATATAATTAATTTAGGTAAAATAAATATACATATATAATTATAATTACAATAAAAATAGTCTGATGAGTCTTTGTGGCGAACGAAAGACGAAACATATGTCACTATAGCCGTGTTTTTATTTTAATCCGTTCCTTAATTTGTCATAATTATGTGTTAGAAAAATGCATTGATAGATTTATATGTAAATCGATCTTTGCAAATACAATTTGGGAGAACACGCCCTGATAAGTAGGCAACAAAACTGGCAAAAGTCGGCTTCGCAGCCGCTCAAAAGGCTAGTTGATTGGTTAACGACTTGTGCTACCAACCGGGAGGTCGTTGGTTCAACTCCCGCCCAGGCCAACACACACACAAAAGTTTTTCAACTTGCAATTTTTTTTGTTTAATTACATATAATTAATTTAGGTAAAATAAATATACATATATAATTATAATTACAACAAAAATAGTCTGATGAGTCTTTGTGGCGAACGAAAGACGAAACATATGTCACTATAGCCGTGTTTTTATTTTAATCCGTTCCTTAATTTGTCATAATTATGTGTTAGAAAAATGCATTGATAGATTTATATGTAAATCGATCTTTGCAAATACAATTTGGGAGAACACGCCCTGATAAGTAGGCAACAAAACTGGCAAAAGTCGGCTTCACAGCCGCTCAAAAGGCTAGTTGATTGGTTAACGACTTGTGCTACCAACCGGGAGGTCGTTGGTTCAACTCCCGCCTAGGCCAACACACACACAAAAGTTTTTCAACTTGCAATTTTTTTTGTTTAATTACATATAATTAATTTAGGTAAAATAAATATACATATATAATTATAATTACAATAAAAATAGTCTGATGAGTCTTTGTGGCGAACGAAAGACGAAACATATGTCACTATAGCCGTGTTTTTATTTTAATCCGTTCCTTAATTTGTCATAATTATGTGTTAGAAAAATGCATTGATAGATTTATATGTAAATCGATCTTTGCAAATACAATTTGGGAGAACACGCCCTGATAAGTAGGCAACAAAACTGGCAAAAGTCGGCTTCGCAGCCGCTCAAAAGGCTAGTTGATTGGTTAACGACTTGTGCTACCAACCGGGAGGTCGTTGGTTCAACTCCCGCCCAGGCCAACACACACACAAAAGTTTTTCAACTTGCAATTTTTTTTGTTTAATTACATATAATTAATTTAGGTAAAATAAATATACATATATAATTATAATTACAACAAAAATAGTCTGATGAGTCTTTGTGGCGAACGAAAGACGAAACATATGTCACTATAGCCGTGTTTTTATTTTAATCCGTTCCTTAATTTGTCATAATTATGTGTTAGAAAAATGCATTGATAGATTTATATGTAAATCGATCTTTGCAAATACAATTTGGGAGAACACGCCCTGATAAGTAGGCAACAAAACTGGCAAAAGTCGGCTTCGCAGCCGCTCAAAAGGCTAGTTGATTGGTTAACGACTTGTGCTACCAACCGGGAGGTCGTTGGTTCAACTCCCGCCTAGGCCAACACACACACAAAAGTTTTTCAACTTGCAATTTTTTTTGTTTAATTACATATAATTAATTTAGGTAAAATAAATATACATATATAATTATAATTACAATAAAAATAGTCTGATGAGTCTTTGTGGCGAACGAAAGACGAAACATATGTCACTATAGCCGTGTTTTTATTTTAATCCGTTCCTTAATTTGTCATAATTATGTGTTAGAAAAATGCATTGATAGATTTATATGTAAATCGATCTTTGCAAATACAATTTGGGAGAACACGCCCTGATAAGTAGGCAACAAAACTGGCAAAAGTCGGCTTCGCAGCCGCTCAAAAGGCTAGTTGATTGGTTAACGACTTGTGCTACCAACCGGGAGGTCGTTGGTTCAACTCCCGCCCAGGCCAACACACACACAAAAGTTTTTCAACTTGCAATTTTTTTTGTTTAATTACATATAATTAATTTAGGTAAAATAAATATACATATATAATTATAATTACAACAAAAATAGTCTGATGAGTCTTTGTGGCGAACGAAAGACGAAACATATGTCACTATAGCCGTGTTTTTATTTTAATCCGTTCCTTAATTTGTCATAATTATGTGTTAGAAAAATGCATTGATAGATTTATATGTAAATCGATCTTTGCAAATACAATTTGGGAGAACACGCCCTGATAAGTAGGCAACAAAACTGGCAAAAGTCGGCTTCGCAGCCGCTCAAAAGGCTAGTTGATTGGTTAACGACTTGTGCTACCAACCGGGAGGTCGTTGGTTCAACTCCCGCCCAGGCCAACACACACACAAAAGTTTTTCAACTTGCAATTTTTTTTGTTTAATTACATATAATTAATTTAGGTAAAATAAATATACATATATAATTATAATTACAACAAAAATAGTCTGATGAGTCTTTGTGGCGAACGAAAGACGAAACATATGTCACTATAGCCGTGTTTTTATTTTAATCCGTTCCTTAATTTGTCATAATTATGTGTTAGAAAAATGCATTGATAGATTTATATGTAAATCGATCTTTGCAAATACAATTTGGGAGAACACGCCCTGATAAGTAGGCAACAAAACTGGCAAAAGTCGGCTTCGCAGCCGCTCAAAAGGCTAGTTGATTGGTTAACGACTTGTGCTACCAACCGGGAGGTCGTTGGTTCAACTCCCGCCTAGGCCAACACACACACAAAAGTTTTTCAACTTGCAATTTTTTTTGTTTAATTACATATAATTAATTTAGGTAAAATAAATATACATATATAATTATAATTACAATAAAAATAGTCTGATGAGTCTTTGTGGCGAACGAAAGACGAAACATATGTCACTATAGCCGTGTTTTTATTTTAATCCGTTCCTTAATTTGTCATAATTATGTGTTAGAAAAATGCATTGATAGATTTATATGTAAATCGATCTTTGCAAATACAATTTGGGAGAACACGCCCTGATAAGTAGGCAACAAAACTGGCAAAAGTCGGCTTCGCAGCCGCTCAAAAGGCTAGTTGATTGGTTAACGACTTGTGCTACCAACCGGGAGGTCGTTGGTTCAACTCCCGCCCAGGCCAACACACACACAAAAGTTTTTCAACTTGCAATTTTTTTTGTTTAATTACATATAATTAATTTAGGTAAAATAAATATACATATATAATTATAATTACAACAAAAATAGTCTGATGAGTCTTTGTGGCGAACGAAAGACGAAACATATGTCACTATAGCCGTGTTTTTATTTTAATCCGTTCCTTAATTTGTCATAATTATGTGTTAGAAAAATGCATTGATAGATTTATATGTAAATCGATCTTTGCAAATACAATTTGGGAGAACACGCCCTGATAAGTAGGCAACAAAACTGGCAAAAGTCGGCTTCGCAGCCGCTCAAAAGGCTAGTTGATTGGTTAACGACTTGTGCTACCAACCGGGAGGTCGTTGGTTCAACTCCCGCCCAGGCCAACACACACACAAAAGTTTTTCAACTTGCAATTTTTTTTGTTTAATTACATATAATTAATTTAGGTAAAATAAATATACATATATAATTATAATTACAACAAAAATAGTCTGATGAGTCTTTGTGGCGAACGAAAGACGAAACATATGTCACTATAGCCGTGTTTTTATTTTAATCCGTTCCTTAATTTGTCATAATTATGTGTTAGAAAAATGCATTGATAGATTTATATGTAAATCGATCTTTGCAAATACAATTTGGGAGAACACGCCCTGATAAGTAGGCAACAAAACTGGCAAAAGTCGGCTTCGCAGCCGCTCAAAAGGCTAGTTGATTGGTTAACGACTTGTGCTACCAACCGGGAGGTCGTTGGTTCAACTCCCGCCTAGGCCAACACACACACAAAAGTTTTTCAACTTGCAATTTTTTTTGTTTAATTACATATAATTAATTTAGGTAAAATAAATATACATATATAATTATAATTACAATAAAAATAGTCTGATGAGTCTTTGTGGCGAACGAAAGACGAAACATATGTCACTATAGCCGTGTTTTTATTTTAATCCGTTCCTTAATTTGTCATAATTATGTGTTAGAAAAATGCATTGATAGATTTATATGTAAATCGATCTTTGCAAATACAATTTGGGAGAACACGCCCTGATAAGTAGGCAACAAAACTGGCAAAAGTCGGCTTCGCAGCCGCTCAAAAGGCTAGTTGATTGGTTAACGACTTGTGCTACCAACCGGGAGGTCGTTGGTTCAACTCCCGCCCAGGCCAACACACACACAAAAGTTTTTCAACTTGCAATTTTTTTTGTTTAATTACATATAATTAATTTAGGTAAAATAAATATACATATATAATTATAATTACAACAAAAATAGTCTGATGAGTCTTTGTGGCGAACGAAAGACGAAACATATGTCACTATAGCCGTGTTTTTATTTTAATCCGTTCCTTAATTTGTCATAATTATGTGTTAGAAAAATGCATTGATAGATTTATATGTAAATCGATCTTTGCAAATACAATTTGGGAGAACACGCCCTGATAAGTAGGCAACAAAACTGGCAAAAGTCGGCTTCGCAGCCGCTCAAAAGGCTAGTTGATTGGTTAACGACTTGTGCTACCAACCGGGAGGTCGTTGGTTCAACTCCCGCCTAGGCCAACACACACACAAAAGTTTTTCAACTTGCAATTTTTTTTGTTTAATTACATATAATTAATTTAGGTAAAATAAATATACATATATAATTATAATTACAATAAAAATAGTCTGATGAGTCTTTGTGGCGAACGAAAGACGAAACATATGTCACTATAGCCGTGTTTTTATTTTAATCCGTTCCTTAATTTGTCATAATTATGTGTTAGAAAAATGCATTGATAGATTTATATGTAAATCGATCTTTGCAAATACAATTTGGGAGAACACGCCCTGATAAGTAGGCAACAAAACTGGCAAAAGTCGGCTTCGCAGCCGCTCAAAAGGCTAGTTGATTGGTTAACGACTTGTGCTACCAACCGGGAGGTCGTTGGTTCAACTCCCGCCCAGGCCAACACACACACAAAAGTTTTTCAACTTGCAATTTTTTTTGTTTAATTACATATAATTAATTTAGGTAAAATAAATATACATATATAATTATAATTACAACAAAAATAGTCTGATGAGTCTTTGTGGCGAACGAAAGACGAAACATATGTCACTATAGCCGTGTTTTTATTTTAATCCGTTCCTTAATTTGTCATAATTATGTGTTAGAAAAATGCATTGATAGATTTATATGTAAATCGATCTTTGCAAATACAATTTGGGAGAACACGCCCTGATAAGTAGGCAACAAAACTGGCAAAAGTCGGCTTCGCAGCCGCTCAAAAGGCTAGTTGATTGGTTAACGACTTGTGCTACCAACCGGGAGGTCGTTGGTTCAACTCCCGCCCAGGCCAACACACACACAAAAGTTTTTCAACTTGCAATTTTTTTTGTTTAATTACATATAATTAATTTAGGTAAAATAAATATACATATATAATTATAATTACAACAAAAATAGTCTGATGAGTCTTTGTGGCGAACGAAAGACGAAACATATGTCACTATAGCCGTGTTTTTATTTTAATCCGTTCCTTAATTTGTCATAATTATGTGTTAGAAAAATGCATTGATAGATTTATATGTAAATCGATCTTTGCAAATACAATTTGGGAGAACACGCCCTGATAAGTAGGCAACAAAACTGGCAAAAGTCGGCTTCGCAGCCGCTCAAAAGGCTAGTTGATTGGTTAACGACTTGTGCTACCAACCGGGAGGTCGTTGGTTCAACTCCCGCCTAGGCCAACACACACACAAAAGTTTTTCAACTTGCAATTTTTTTTGTTTAATTACATATAATTAATTTAGGTAAAATAAATATACATATATAATTATAATTACAATAAAAATAGTCTGATGAGTCTTTGTGGCGAACGAAAGACGAAACATATGTCACTATAGCCGTGTTTTTATTTTAATCCGTTCCTTAATTTGTCATAATTATGTGTTAGAAAAATGCATTGATAGATTTATATGTAAATCGATCTTTGCAAATACAATTTGGGAGAACACGCCCTGATAAGTAGGCAACAAAACTGGCAAAAGTCGGCTTCGCAGCCGCTCAAAAGGCTAGTTGATTGGTTAACGACTTGTGCTACCAACCGGGAGGTCGTTGGTTCAACTCCCGCCCAGGCCAACACACACACAAAAGTTTTTCAACTTGCAATTTTTTTTGTTTAATTACATATAATTAATTTAGGTAAAATAAATATACATATATAATTATAATTACAACAAAAATAGTCTGATGAGTCTTTGTGGCGAACGAAAGACGAAACATATGTCACTATAGCCGTGTTTTTATTTTAATCCGTTCCTTAATTTGTCATAATTATGTGTTAGAAAAATGCATTGATAGATTTATATGTAAATCGATCTTTGCAATTAAAAATCAATTTTTAGAATTTTTATTTCAGCAGTATTTTCACGTTGCTGTGATTCTCATCTAGTTTATGCTAAAAGATATATAAAGCAGGCTTGTTAATCTATGTGTAAATACGAGCAAATGTCTACCTGGTGTAGCATGGTGATGGGCACAATATGAAGTTGTATGTACAGTGTTCTGAATTGGTATGGAGTTTTTAATTTGGAGTGCTGTGAAATATGTATGCTTTAAAATGTATAATTAGGATCTGCGTTAGAATTGCACCAGTCAGCGCATGTTGACCGTTTATTTTATTGGGAGAAACTATTTTTAACATTGATTTTTTTTTTATCAGAAAAACGAAGATTTTTGAAATCGATTCGATTGAAATTAACAAATTTGCTAGAATATTTTTGATTCTTTTTAGCGTCTTGAAACAATTTCTAAACGAAGCAGAATAAATGAAGCAGAATAAATTAATCAGAAAATTCCCAATAAAACAAAGTTTTTTGGACGGCTTCTGAGCATTGCGAAACCAACCTGGCGATCCTAGAAGATCCAACCACGTTAGATAAGCATTAAATACGTTAACTTTTATAGGCTTCACCATAGGTTAAACCGGAGCAAACGTGTTAGCCGATGTTTTCAATAACATATCAAGCACGCTTTATTTATCATTTAGCATAGACTAGAAGAGAATCACAAAAGCAACAAAAATATTGGTCAAGTAAAAATTGAAAACAAACAAATAGCTTAAGCCAGTGATCGATATTCTATTAGCGGAATTACAATGCGGCATTGGCAGTGGCAGCGGCAGTGTCAGAGCAAGTGGCATAAATCAGATGTTTCGTATATTAGCCGTGTTTATTTTGACGCGTATATACAATTGTGTATACCTTCAAATTGCGATAACTTATGCATGGTGAGTCGTACGATAAAAAGTCCAAGGGTCTTTTTCAAGGAGAATCACATGCTCTACAAATAATTTTAATCTTTTGTAAAAAAAAAAATAATTATTTAGAAGTTATTTAAAAAAAAGTGATTTTTTGCCATTTATCGGCGCCAACCAGTTTTTATAAAATACCTCCTTAAAATAAATTTTTTTAAATATAAAATGAAAGAGAACGTGATTTTCCATAAAAAAGTTTCTTAGAGTTCTATTGTGTGACTTACTGTTCATGAGTTATCGCAATTTGAAGGTATCCACAATTGTATATACGCGTCAAAAAAAACACGGCTATTATTGCTTACAACTTACAATAAAGCAGTGGCAGTGTCAGCGGTAGCAGCAGTTTTTCTTTGTCTTTTATTTATTACAATGTTGCCTCCCTCAATTTTTCGTTTGTTTCTTTGGTAGCACTGCGGCAGTAGCAGTAAATTTAGAAATAGAGCTAAGCATGGCAGTACTGCTTACTGCTACTGCTCTTATGTAAGTGCTACCATTGAAACACACTGTTTCTAAAAAACCAGCTGATCACTGACACTGCCGCTGCAACTGCCACTGCCGCATTGTGTTTCAGCTATATAGCACAATTGTGCACTCAAAAATCTACCAAGCTCTCTCTATCCTTTTCTTTCTTCTACCCAGCAGCCAAGAGGAATCTATATGAATCGAACGTGTAATCAATCGCTTGTATGGAACATTGATTCCAGAATTCATTATTCGTAACACGCTACATGTCCTAGGAAAAGAATGATTCTTTTTAAGTGTTCGGGGAATATAATCTATAATTCCCCAACAGAAAATTTCGATGCGCATCCCTAAGATGCAATAGCGATGCGCATCCTTCTCGCATCCAAAGAGCTGATTTGTATGCGCATATTTTCTGCGCTATAGGTAGCGAGAGCGAAGCGCATTCAAAGAGCATTTCTGGTAGCGAGAGCAATGCGCATCCAAAGAGCATTTCTGGATGCGAGAGCGATGCGCATCCAAAGAGCATTTCTGGTAGCGAGATCGATGCGCTTTCGGTCACGTATTAACGTACAAAACAAAATAAATCAATAAGTCGTCTTCGTAAGAGCGCGATGATAGAGCAGTGGTCTAGCGACTGGCACTGCGATTGAGAGTTGTAGCAACCGTGAGGTCCCCTCGGTTCAACTCCGGCCCAGACCTAACACAAAAGTTTTCAACTTGCAATTTTTCAATTAGAATTAATTTAGTAAAATAAAAATAATTATAATTACATCAAAAAAAAAAAAAAAAAAAAAAAAATTAAATTCTGATGTGTCTTTGTGACGAAAGACGTAAAATTTCAATTAAATAAAAATTAATTTTTTAAATATTTTTATTGTCATCCAAAAAGCATCCAAAGAGCATTTCTGAATGCCAGAGCGATGCGCATCCAAAGAGCATTTCTGGTAGCGAGAGCGATGCGCATCCAAAGAGCATTTCTGGATGCGAGAGCGATGCGCATCCAAAGAGCATTTCTGGTAGCGAGAGCGAAGCGTTTCGTTCCAATGACATGCCAATGTTAATTTCAGCGCTTTTGGCAACGAGAGAGATGCGCTTCACTGCTGCTTTAGAGCGCTTCAGAAGCGCTATTGATGCGCTCCATTCCCCATTGGGTCATTCTACGGAATACATTCTTAGAAAGTGTTTAAAGCATGAATTATATAATTCATTCTATGTAATATATTATATTACTTATTCCTTCGTAATGCATTAAATAATTTGTTCCTGAGACATAAATTACAGAGTTTATTAGTTTTCGATTCAAAATTCATTTATTTATTAACATAATATTTTTAATTAATATTTTCTGTTGATAATATTTTTGATAAGTCTTCGTAACAACTTCTTGAAACATTATGCTTCCACTGCCCAATTTCTTATCTTATCAATAAAACTTTCTTCAGTTTTAGCATTTTCTATATTTTCCTGTGCAATATAATTCACTTCTGCACTATCAACAACACTATTAATATTTTCTTGTAACGGTTCCCTTGACGAAATTCGTCCGACGAATATTCGTTGCAATAGAACTAGTTTTAATTTTATCGCCGACGGCAGCGATTTTTGGAAATGTCAAATCGGAAAAATACGTTTTTAATGTAAAACTTTTAGATTTCTTAGAAAAAATTCAAAGAATATTAGATTTTATTTAATATTTATTTATTAAAATTGTCATCAGAGAACATAAACAACAATTTAAAATAAAAACAACTATTGCCGTCGTCACTCTGATTGTGTTTAATGCTGGAGTAAGCCAAGAAGTAGCGTTTCGTAATGTAACGTCACGGTTGCTTGTCAATGTAGCATCGATTAGTGAAAACGGTAGGCAACGTTCGAAATGTCACCTTACAACTTACAAATTACTTGAAAAATTCCAGTTTTTGTAAACAAGCATCCATTGTCATACTTATTTAAATCAATTTGTTCAAAAAATTCCATTTATAACATCCAAATTTAATTTATTTTATCTAACAACGTAGCGCGACGTTTGAAAATCTAATTTCAACAGTTCTCAACGTTGCGTACCGCTTCTCTACGATTTCACTAATCGCTTACACGCTTCTGCCATTTGATAGACTTTGACAGACGTCACGTTACGAAACGCTACTTCTTGGCTAATTCCACCATAACAGAGCGAACTTCGTCGACGAATTTTTTTTGATAGCGAATATTCGTCGGGCGAAATTCGTCGTACGCTCCAATTGTGTTTAAGCTAACAATTGAAGCGTACGACGAATTTCGCCCGACGAATATTTGCTGTCAAAATTAAAACACAGAAGAGTATATGAAGTTGAATACAACCGCACCGGACGACGAAATTCGTCCGACGAATATTTAGATTTAGTTTTAATTTTGTCGCCGGCGGCAGCGATTCTGGGATGCTCTGTTGAACAATATCTTATGGCCAGGAATTGTATATTCTTGCATAAAGTCATCCATTCTAAAACTCCTTTCAACCTGTATGAAAAACTCCATTTTAGTGTTTCTGTAAGGTGTAATAACCTAATCACACCGATGTATAAATTCTATAATTCCACGAGATTATTCTTTATCAATGCCATTGGAATCTGGAACTCTATGCCTAGCAATATTAAAACCATAGCAAATTTCAGCAACTTTAAGCATTTTGTTTTACTACATTTTTCGAGTCATTAATTATGTCCCCCTGTTTTTTTACTAAGTTCTTTGTTTACTAGTATCCAGACAGCTCACTTTTTTTTACTTATTTGTAACATTATAAATGTATGTATGTACTTATTCTTACTTTTTGTTTTTAAATTAACGATATAACTATTTGACCACCACAAATTGTGTTGTACAGCAAAAGAAATAAATTCTTATTGTACTAATGTATTTTTTATATAAATAAATGAAAAAAAAAAAAAAAAAAAAAAAAAAAATGAAATGAATGAATTTTCGTCGGACGAAATTCGTGTTACGCTCCAATTGTGTTTAAGCTAAAACAAAAACGTTTGCTTAATATCGCATTATCCCAAGGGGAAAAGAAGTGCTTCAAAAACTCTTCTGAAGGCAACGGACTACCTTGGAATCGAAATATTTTATCTTAATTTAAGTATATCTAAGTTTTTATCATATTGAAAAAACTATCAGTCTGGCAGCGCTAAATATATTTTTATAAAATACCCTGTGTATTTAAAAGTTTATTCTTCTACACCCTGTGTCTTTTTTCACAGACACACACCTTAAAATTATTCTGGACCACCTTGTGTCTTGAAATTTTTTCCAAGACACACACTTTTCAAACTGTTTATTGAATGCACAAACCTGCAACTATTACAGTGCTTCCCAAACTGTAATCATTATAACTGCACTAATACTTCTTCAACTGTAAATTACAGTGCTTTTTAAACTTTTTAGAGGACAAATTATTTCAGTACTCCTCAAACTGTTTTGGTATAGTTATTCTGAAACTGTGCCAGTTGATCATACTTTTTGAAAATTATGTTTTTATGTTTCTCAACTCACCCGAAAAAAATTGATTTGTCAGACAAAAATATTTATTTGTGAAATTTTTTCTTTTTTGACTTTTAGCGAAAATGTTAACTAAAGTATTATCGCCAAAAATACGCGCGTTTTACACGTATTTTTACACACAATATGTGTGTATTCTTCACAAAACTCCTTTCGCACTTTTCTCGCGAACCAATTGACGGATTTTAAAAATTCGAAAACTAGTTATATATCATTCTTGATAGACAACATTTTCATATTAATCCGTTAAAGACTACATTTTCATTTAAGCTTCAATCTGGCAGCCCTAAATTTATTTTTATAGAATACTAAAAATGTCAAGGATTCTAACGGTATATATATCAAGGATCTTCAATTAACAGTCAACGGTCAAATAATTAAAATAAACCTTGGAATCGAAATATTTTATATTAATTTAAGTATATTGTGCTACAGTACGTACTGCGTTTTTAGCATAACTTCTATCTGAGGAGTAATTGAACAAAAAGTAACATTTCCATGTTTCCTTTTTTTTCAGAAATCAATAAAATGTGTTTAAAAAAAAAAAAAATAATTGTGAGGGCCAGGGCTTTTTCTCAAGTGCTTGTATCGTGTTCATGCGGAGCCTCTAAAATATATTTTTCAAGCTTGCAAAAAAGTACTACAAATTTTAATAATTTCTGCTTAAGTCCGGGCCCTCCAAAAAACTTCGGGCCAGAAAGGAATCCCCCCTCACCCCCTCCCTCTCGTCAGGCCTGTCTAGTGGCCTTATGTAAATTTTTAGCCTGAAATAGTTTTTAATAAAGCATTTAAATGAAATTTTTATACCCTACACCCAGGGTATATTCACTTTGTCCTTCCGTTTGTAACGCACAGAAGGAGGCGTGGCAGATATAGAAAAGTATATATACTCTTGATCAGCGTCACCTCCTGAGTCGATATAGCCATGTCCGTCTGTCTGGCTGGCTGGGTGACTGGCTGGCTGGCTGTGTGTGGAAATACACTTTTTGGGAAAACTAAGCAAGATAATTCAATGAAATTTGGTGCACAGCCTTTGTCGTCAAAGTTAACTCGGGGGATTGAAAATGAGCGAAATCGGTCAACGGAAACGCCTACCGCCCATACAAAAAATATATTTAAAATGGAATTTTAGGAGTATTTTTCACGAAAATGCAACCAAAATACACATAAATACTACGAATTGTAAGCGCAAGTTCTAAAAAAAACAAGGCGAATTTGGACAAGAGGGCGTGGTACCTCCCATATAAGCAAAAGCTTCAAAACGCTATACTGAAAACGTTTTTTGATATATTCGAACCAAATTTGACTCAGATACTAAAAATTATAAATGAAAGATCTCAACAAGAATTGGGTGAATTCAGACAATGGGGCGTGGCACTTCCCATATAAGCAAAAGTTTCAAAATGTTATACTGAAAGAGTTTTTTGAGATAATCCAACTAAATTTCACTCAAATACTAAAGACTATAAATGCACCCTCTAAGTTTAAACTAGACGAACTCGGACAAGAGGGCGTGGCACCTATTTTATAAGCAAAAGCTTCAAAATACTGCAGTGTAGGGTATTTATTTTTTGGCCAGGCCAAAAGTTACACCCTTACTAGTTTTACTTTTTTTAATTATCCGCGGCCCTAAAAAATAAAAAGGCAAAAGTTTAAAAAAACACAAGAATTCGACCTTTTTGATTTCAACATGTTTAAGTAGCTTAAGCATTTTTTTTTTATACCCTACACCCAGGGTATATTCACTTTGTTCTTCCATTTGTAACGCAGAGAAGGAGGCGTGGCAGATATAGAAAAGTATATATATTCTTGATCAGCGTCACCTCCAGTCGATATAGCCATGTCCATCTGTCTGGCTGGCAGGGTGTGGAACTACACATTTTGGGAAAACTAAGCAAGATAATTCAATGAAATATATAGAAAGCGGAGTGATGCGATCAGTACAAGCTAGACGGAAAAAACTCGAAATCGAATTTTTACATTCCGAATATGAAAAAATATCAGAAAATATATAATTAACTCATAAGTAATTTTTTACTTACCTCCGCTTTCTATATAAAATACCAAAAATCGTCAAAGTTGACCTAAAAAATGATGTTTTCCAAATTTGTGTCCATGAAATTAGTTGCTATTTTCACAATTTTTTTTTTAGTACTTCCCAATATCGAAAAGAGTTGAAAATCGGCACACATAACGGCCAAGATATTTTTTATCGAAATATTATAAATTCAAAACCAAATCTTTTAAAACGTTGGTGCTATAGAATAGAATTTAGAGAGATAAATGTGAAAAAACGCCAAATTCTGTAAAACATTTTGGAAAATAAAATAAATTGGCCACTCCATATTTCTACCAAACTTTCTTTATTTAATCAGTGTTATGTCTACTTTAAGCCCTGGGAATGCCTAAGTGCGCAAATTTACCTTTGACTTTTTTTCTTAATCTATATGATGGTACTAAATATTACTGTATTAATTAGGCTCTGACCGTATTGTCTGAAATATATATAATTTTAAGTCGATGAGACTTTTTATGGGAGTTAAATATTTGTAATATAACACAAAATATTTTTACACTTAGAAAAAAAAAAATAAATACACGAAATAAAAAAAAAAACCTATTTTAGTGAAGTGTAAATTAGTCTTAAAAACGAAATATTTGGTTAAATATTTTGGTAATTAAAAAAAAAGGCCACTTGATATTTTCGCCAAACTTTTTTTTTTCAAATGAGTATTATGTCTACTTTAAGCACTAGGAGTGCCTAAGTGCGCAAACTTGACATTGTATTTTTTTTAACCTATTTGATTGTCCTAAAAATGCTATTAATTTAATTTTGAAATCCAGGTTCCAAATATTTTTTCTAAATATAATGAATGTTTTTTGGGTTATTTCATTACTTTGAGCTCTAATCCGGATAACATATTTACAAACACAATACGTTATGTTAATACACAGAAAAAAAAATTTTTTTATAGAAAAAAAATTTGAAAAAATAAACGTAGATGGCCCGAGAAAAGCAATAAATGTTATTAATACATAAAAATAACATTTCTTAAGAATTTTTAAGTGTGTTACTTAATAACATTTATATATAGAAAATTGATTTTTTAATTGAACTTTTAAGAAAATGCATTGATAGATTTATATGTAAGTCGATCTTTGCAAATATATGACTAAAAGTTCAATTAAAAAATCAATTTTCTAAAAATAACATAAATAAATTATGTTTAATTATATAAATAGTGTAAATATGTATAAAAAGTAAGAAGTATAAATAATAAAATTTATTATAAATGATATGGAGTATATGATATAAACATTGTTATTTATTTTATATGAAACAAATCATCAAATATTTTTTTTTTTTCTTAAAATCCTTTGTTTTTTGTTTTTGTTATTTTTTTATATAATAAAACTGAAATATATATTTGCGTCAGAAACAAAACAAAAGCTTATATAATCATGTTATTAAAAAGTACTCTCGCACCCGAAAAAGTACTTTCTGAAGAGTAAAAAAAGTCCCCTCCAAAATTATCAAATAACATCACTGATACTTACTAAGCTTTATTATTACATCAATATTATTTGGTTTTTTTTATGCAAATTGCATCCGGACATATTAGTTTTTCTTGTTGTTGCTGATCCATCGGAAATAAGAGGAGTGCGACAATTTCGCTCAAATAATGCTTCAAGTAGCGAATAGTGGTCTGATCCCGAGAGCGATTCTTTATCATCGTATTCAAGCTAAATTTTGTCCAGCTTATGTCGTGAAAAATATGAAAAAATAAACTATTAGTGCCTTAGAAATCAAATATTACACGTCTTCTTTAAATTTCGTTTTTGCAGATTTTTTCGTTTGTTATGGTGCAGGATTTATTTCAGATGTATGAGAGGTACCACGCCCACTTGCCCAATAGTACTCAAATTGTTTATAGATTTCAGAATCTGCATAAAACCCATACTCTGCAAATTTTGGTAACCGTAGTTTATTCCGTTCTTAAGATATAGCCCAAAATATATTGTAGTCGTATTGGAGGTACCACGCCCACTTGTCCAACCGTGCTGAAATTTTTTATAAATTTAAGAAACTAGATAAAATCCATTCACTTAATATTTTGTAACCATAGCTTGTTCCGTTTTTAAGAAGTAGCCCAAAATATATTGTAGTTGTATGGGAGGTACCACGCCCACTTGTCCAACCGTACTTAATTTTTAATGGATTTAAGAAACTACATAAAACCCATACACTGCAAATTTTGTAACCGTAGCTTATTCCATTCTTAATATATAGCCCAAAATATATTCCAGTTGTATGGGAGGTACCACGCCCACTTGTCCAACCGTACTCAAATTTTTAATGGATTTAAGAAACTACATAAAACCCATACACTGCAAATTTTGTAACCATAGGTCGTTCCATTTTTAAGATATAGCCCAAAATATAAATAAGAGGTGCCACACCCACTTGTCCAAAAATTCTGAATTAATTTTTTTGTACTGCAAAAAAAATAGTTTTTTCCGTCTAGCATGTACTAATCGCATCACTGTGCGCCGCGGCGTAACTATATGTCAAGTGCTGAAAATTTCAACCTTCTAGATCTTGTGGTCCAATGGTCGTTAATGGGTTAATATCCACGTGGGTCAACCTTTACGTAATCGATTAAGATTTGGGTTGACATCTCCGATTTTTGTGAAAATTGGTGAAAAGTTAGTATTTGACACACGTATGACGGGGGTAAAATGATTTTTCGAAATTCCGAGAAAATCCAAAATGGCGACCATGTGAAGTCCGATCCAACTTTTAAATACTCGCATGTTTGAAAATTCATTTTATTAAATTACACTATGCAACAGCCAAACCTCCCAGTGAATGCCACTATCCATTTCATATGTAAAATGGGCTGCTGATTCCGAAAATCACATTATTTTTTTTTCGTGTCGTTTTGGAGATATCGGTCATTTTCGGTTTTTGGACCAAAAAAAAAGATGGTTCCATTTAAATACAAATATCTCAAGAACTAATATTTGTATTCAAATGTATTATATGTCATATTAAAGGTAATTAAATTACTTACAAATGATATTCACATCACTTTTTGGTTGGCTTGTTAGTTTCGGCGAAATAAATTGATTTCTAAAAAAAACATTTTTTTTTTCGAAAAAATTAACAAAAAATCAAAATCAACTGCAGATTTATACAAGAAGAAATAACTTTTTTATAATTTTTTTTTTTGTATCATAGACTATATATTTGTGAAGAAAATATGATACCACATAAAAAAATCGATGGAAAAAAGCAAAAGTTGTATACAATTCATTGAAAAGTAACCAAAATGCGTTTTTCCCTAGTTTTTTCGTTTTTTGTAATAAATTGTTCGATAATTAAAACTTTTTGTAAAACACATGAGAAAATCCAAAAAATTCTTAAAGTAGGCGTTAAAAAAAATACCCGTGTCTCGTCGTTTTTCTCCAGCACGTCAGGTTTTTTTTTAATCGATTTTTGAAGTTTTTTAATCCACTGTACATGAAAAATACCAAAATAGCGCATTCTTGTGTTAAATCGATGAATTCAACTATATGATCCTTACATTTGAGGTGTATTATGTGTTCAGTAAACTTATGCAGGATATTACGAGGAATATTTTTGTAGAAAATTTTAACCCTCTAAGACCCTTACAAGTGGGTATTGACCCCCCCCACATTTAGGTCAAAATGACCCACATGTGGGGGTTTTAGAGGGTTAAAATTGTCTACAAAAATATTCTTCGTAATATCCTGCATAAGTTGACTGAACACATTATACACCTCAAATGTAAGGATCATACTGTTATTTGGATCGATTTAACACAAGAATGCGCTATTTTGGTATTTTTCATGTACAGTGGATTAAGAAACTTCAAGAATCGATTAAAAAAAAATCTGACGTGCTGGAGAAAAACGACGAGACACGGGTATTTTTTTTTAACGCCTACTTTAAGAATTTTTTGGATTTTCTCATGTGTTTTACAAAAAGTTTTAATTATCGAACGGTTTATTACAAAAAAAAAACGAAAAAAATAGGGAAAAACGCATTTTAGTAACTTTTCAATGAATTGTATACAACTTTTGCATTTTTCTACGATTTTTTTAAGTGGTATCTTATTTTCTTCACAAATATATAGTCTATGATACAAAAAAAAAAAAAAAAATTATAAAAAAGTTATTTCTTCTTGTATAAATCTGCAGTTGATTTTGATTTTTTGTTAAATTTTTCGAAAAAAAAAGGTTTTTTTTAGAAATCAATTTATTTCGCCGAAACTAACAAACCAACCAAAAAGTGATGTGAGTATTATTTGTAAGTAATTTAATTACCTTTAATATGACATATAATACGTTTGAATACAGACATTGGTTCTTGAGATATTTGTATTTAAATGAAACTATCTTTTTTTTTGGTCCAAAAACCGAAAATGACCCATATCTCGAAAACGACGCGAAATAAAAAAAAAAAAATAATGCGATTTTCGGAATCAGCAGCCCATTGTACATATAAAATGAATAATGGCATTCCCTGGGGAAAAAAATTTTACTCATTTGTTACATAGTGTTATCTGTGTTTTGGACGGCAGCGTGTAAAATGTTCTTCTAAAACGAGTTTGCGTGCTATCTCCTTCTCCTTATTTTGTTTTACTTTATTCTGCTTTTCGTTTCCGCACCACTTCCCCTCGCTTGCCAAGACAATTGGTAAAAATATGGTGCCACTATGTTAAAATCCTATTAAACACAGCTAAAACATTGCTAAAACAAAGCTAATTCAGTGAAGTATGGCAACATCAACAGTCTACTTGGTTCTTAATAATTAAACACGCAAATTTATCTGTGTTAAATTAAGCACTTTAGTTGTTGCTTTCCCATACGTTTCTCAGAAATTAAACACTGAAAACTGTCGTCTAAAACACAGCTATTGCTTACAATATGAAAAATTTTAAACCTAAGACCACACTGCATCAAAATTTACTAATTAAATCAAAAAAAAAAAAAAAAAAAAAAATAGCACTTTCTGTCAATTTCTGTTAAAACGGCAACCATGACACAGAGATATGTTCTCATTTTCTTTATGAGTGGTAGGTACTAATTCTGTGTTGCCAGTAAGAACAGTTTTTTTGTCGTCATCTGTTAGTGAAGTCGTCGGTGGGCAGCAGTGGCCTGTGATTTCAGCGTTTAATGATTTAATGACTATGTTTTACGCTGCAGAATATGTTTAAAATAATAGAAAAGTGTTTGTTAAACTTCGGCTATATTAAAAAAAATGTTTCACTGAGTTTTTCTATGACTAAAAAGGTGGTTTTTACAGAGAGCATCTTGCAAGCACTTTAAACCAAATATCTTTGCGACTTGGAAACGAAAAAGAAAAAAAAAAAAAAAAAAATGTGTTGCCCGTAAAGTTAACTTATACTTTTACTTTATTTTAAGTGTGAAATATTTAACAAGATATTGCAAAAAGTTAAGATTTTAATATGCAAAAATTGTTCTAAGCCAAGACCCATTTGAGTGCACATATGTACATACATAAATATTTACGTATATCTTGTTTTTGGTTCTAGCATTTTGAGTACATATAAGTTTTATGGCATGGTCTTTTTTATAATTTTCGGTATGCGCTTTATTTTCTCTTTTCTCTCGCGTTTCTCACAAATTCTCGCGAGCTCTCATTTAATGTGGAATCTTTTTTATTTTGCCATCGAGAACCTACGGATTGGAAAATGTTTGAGTTTATGCAATTCAAAACAATCATTTGACGTTTAATTTGTTTTACTAGTGAGGGTGGTATATTTAGCTTTGCAAGAATAAAACAATATACGTAAATAGTCAAAATGACACTTTAACTGTGACAAGCCCGATTTTTTCTTACGGGTAAAAAAGCAAAAAAAAAAAAAAAATGCTAAGTCTAGCTTAGCTCTAAAAATAATATGTTTTTACTTAAGGCCTGTTTTACCACTTATTGGCAGGGCTATCTTACTTGATACTATCTAATTTTGATTAAAATTTTGTATTACTAATTGAGTTGTTGCGTGCAGGAACTCCTTAATACGAGAAAATGGCATTTAGAAATATTTTAATTTAAAGTTTCTAAACGGTGTACAAAGAACAAACTACAGTTGAAATTACACTAACAAAATAAGTATATGAATACCATTAATATATAATACTTATGCATATTGACAAAATTTTCAAAGAAATAAAAAAAGGACTAAAAAAAATGTACTTCAATAATTAAGAAACCAAATATATTTTTATGGTTTATGCAAAATAATAACTGAATTTAAAGAATTTTTTACATCTTGTCGAATGACGAATAACATGTGATTTTGTAAAAACATCCTGAATCCCCGTAATATTCGTTAAACAGTTATATAAAAATTTCTCTCATACATCTTTTGACCATAATCGAAAATTACAATTAAGTACACATATAATTGAGGACCCAAACTTTTCAAAAACGCAATGGGCGCAAGAACACATTGAGTCGACTTAGGTGGTTAAATCTGTTGTCCGAGATCTGATGACTTTTCGAAAATTTTGATCGATTTTTGTCGAAAAATCTGTTATGGTTAAAAAAACTGTATATCTTCCTTCCTTGCCAGACTTATGCCAGGGATTCCCAACTTATTTTGGTTTGTATATCTTTAAAACTAAACGCTAGCCACGTATGAAATATGAAACTTTTTTTATAATTTCCAAAATAGTGCAGGCAAATTAGGAATTCATTTCTAATTTTGTTGAACATGCACTGATTTTGATCCGACAGGGCTCATTTTGTTCGTAATAAAATTTAAAACAAAACCAACACATTAGTTTTTTCCGGCCTTTCCCCAAAATTTCTTTAGTCCCCCGTGAACCCTCAAAATCGAATAAATTCAATAATACTGTTCTAAAATGCTTACAAATGGAAAGTTATGCTATTCATGGGGTTCTCTAGATTGCTGAATCCAAATATGATGTTGTAAAATGAAAAAACTCAAAATAGCGCCCGGAAAACTGCGTACATACCCATTTTAAGCACCAAAAATGGGAAAAAATCGTTACGGAGGGTTTTAGCCTAGAAGTCTTGTTACTTTGAATGAGTTTATACGGTCGGTGTGGGATATTGTTTTTTATACTATAAAAAGTAAAGCTTACCAAAAATTTTTTTGTGTTTTTGATTTGTTTATTATTTAAGCAATAACTATAAAAAGTTAATACAACTCAAAATTAAAAATATTTGTAACATTTTGCAAACCATTTTTTCTAAAGTAATTTGAGGTCGCTGAACACGAAAAACCCAATTATTTCTTTTTCCTCGCCGCCGTTCCCGAGTTATTCGTTAATTTATATTTTCGACGTTATAGCTACATCAATATATTTCTATGACGCCAAGTTCGATCAATTTTATTTTTCCACGTTGAAAAAGAGTGATTAATGGCGCTTCTAACAAGTATACTAATAATTATGCTTCGAACAAAATTGACTGAGTTATAGCAGGAAAAAGTTTAAAATTTCACATATTTTTGAAATTTTTCACATCAAATTCAAATGAAACATTTGGTTTTTGGCATATAGTTTTTTTAAATACATACTTATTTTTTAGTAATTTTATTAAATGGCGCATTAAATTGCAAACATTTTAAGCCTATGTTGAGCAAAATCGAATGAAATTTCCAAAAGATATTAAGGCTTTAGTGCAATAAGGAAGATGTGAGAATTTTCGAAATGTTCGGCCTGAGTCAACAGATCCAATTTTTCAGCCTCCAGATAGGACACCCTACACTTATTGAACATTTTAAAGATGTTTTAAGTAACTTCTAATCATTCTCTGTAGAAGAACATTGCGGATTGTATCAAAAATATTAATTTTTGAACGAAATCGAAATTTCCCTATTGCACTTAAACCCTAATATCTTTTGGAAATTTCATTCGATTTTGCTCAACATAAGCTTAAAATGTTTGTAGTTATATGCGCCATTTAATAAAATTTTAAAAAAATTTATTTAAAACAAAATATATGCCAAAAACGAATTGTTTCATTTGAAGCTGATATGAAAAATTTAAAAATTAAAAATTTCTCTCCTAGTGAATGAAGCAATCTGCTGTCATCATGAAAGTCGATTGTGGTTTTATTGACGAGCCAATCTTAATTTTTGATGAATTTGTATATAGCACATATTTCTTCTATTTGTTTGTTTAGTTCCCCAGTGAGGTTGTGTTGTGTAATTGTAAAAATTCGTTGATATGTTATGGTTTGTCGATCCATAATGCCTTGGAAGTCAGAAATGCAAATATCCTGTCTTATTATATAATTCTGTGTCCGGATTCGGATTCAGCATAAAAAAAAACTAGTAAGGGTGTTACCTTTGGCCTGGCCAAACATTAAATACCCTACACAGCAGTATTTTGAAAATTTTGCTAATATGGGAGGTGCCACGCCCTCCGAATGCACCCAGTTTTTTCTCAGAGTTTGCATTTATAGTTCTTAGTATTTAAGTGAAATTTGGTTGGATTATCTAAAAAAATGTTTTCAGAATAGCGTTTTGAAGCTTTTGCTTATATGGGAGGAGCCACGCCCTCTTGTCCGATTTTGTCCAGTTTTTGCTTAAAGCTTGCATTTATAGTTTTTAGTGTCCGAGTCAAATCTGGTTCGATTATCTCAAAAAACGCTTTCTGTACAGCGTTTTGAAGCTTTTACTTATATGAGAGGTGCCACGCCCTCTTGTCCGAATTCGACCAGTTTTTTGTCAGAGCTTGCGCTGACAATTCGTAGTATTTATATGTATTTTGGTTGCGTTGTTGAGAAAAATACTCAAAAATTTGTATTTTGAAGACATTTTTTGTATGGGCGGTAGGCGTGCCCGTTGCCCGATTTCGCTCATTTTCAATCCCCCGAGCTAGCTTTGATGACGGAGGCTGTGTACCAAATTTCATTGAATTATCTTGCTTAGTTTTCCCAAAAAATGTATTTCCACACACAGCCGTTACCCAGCCAGCCAGCCAGCCACCCAGCCAGCCAGCCACCCAGCCAGCCAGCCAGCCAGCCAGACAGACGGACATGGCTATATCGACTCAGGAGGTGACGCTGATCAAGAATATATATACTTTTCCATATCTGCCACGCCTCCTTCTCTGCGTTACAAACGGAAGGACAAAGTGAATATACCCTGGGTGTAGGGTATAAAAACAGAAGTGGTTTTTGCGGCCAACAATTCAAACGCCGATTTCATGTGACCAATTTTAGAATGTTGTGCATTGATGTCACTTAAAAATGGTTTTGATTTTATTCAAATATGATATATTATTTTTTTAATTTTATTTTAATTAATGTCGGATGGGACATATATTTCCACTATCAATTTGCAAATCCAAATCTCATTTATGTACGTCAAATAGTTTCAGAAATTTGATGATTTAATTTTTATACCCTACACCCAGGGTATATTCACTTTGTCCTTCCGTTTGTAACGCACAGAAGGAGGCGTGGCAGATATAGAAAAGTATATATATTCTTGATCAGCGTCACCTCCTGAGTCGATATAGCCATGTCCGTCTTTCTGGCTGGCTGGGTGGGTGGCTGGCTGGCTGGGTGGGTGGCTTTCTGGCTGTGTATGGAAATACACTTTTTGGGAAAACTAAGCAAGATAATTCAATGAAATTTGGTGCACAGCCTCCGTCGTCAAAGTTAGCTGGGGGATTGAAAATAAGCGAAATCAGTCAACGGACACGCCTACCGCCCATACAAAAAATATATTCAAAATGGAGTTTTAGGAGTATTTTTCACGAAAATGCAACTGTTAACAAATAAATGTAGCATTTTATATTTAGTGCATAAATTGGCAACTCTGTCAAATGTCAAACTTAACTTTTCCAATTCTCTTTTGTTATGCTATTTTTCATTTTTTCTTTGGTGCCTTTTTGTTTTTTGATTTTGCAAGTGCAGCACGCACATTTACTTAATTTTCATTTTGGTAACTTTTAAATAAACTTTAAAGAAAAATAACTTCACCAGCTTATATTTTGGACTCAATCCTGAACATTTTTTGGTGCCTCCTGTGAGGAACTGGTGGAATAGTTCTAGATTGCCGTGGATTTATTTTTGGTAAAATGACTGAACTTAACCTGCGCACTGCAGCAGCGAAGGCCGTCAAACGCATTCATGACAAAGTATGTGGCTCCAAGGTAGAGGAAGATTGTTTCTCATTACGCCAACTATTAATAACAGTGGAAAATCATTACAAGCGTTTTGAGACCAACCACAACGTTTTGGTTAGTAAGGCCAAAGCTGAAGAAATGGATGCACATGACGACTTGTTGGCAGAAGTTGAGGTTATGTACAACACAGTATGTGCTATACTCTACAGGAAGATTGCAACTCATGAGGATTCTGTGGGAACTGGAAAGACGGAGACTGCCACAACGAATGTGGATGTAAAATTGGACCCGTTGATTATTCCAACATTTGATGGTTCTTTCCACAACTGGCTCGCGTTTAAAGATGCATTTGAAACGCTTGTTCACAACCAAAACTATCCCGAAGCGTACAAGTTAGGAAAATTACGGCAGGCTGTGAAGGCACGTGAAGTGCCACTAGTTGGTGGACTTTATTCTGGTGGTTATTCAGAAGTATGGAAGGCGCTCGTCGATCGGTATGATAGCCCCCGCCAGCTAGCTGAGGTTCATGTGTCAAGATTTCTTAATCTTGTGCCAGCTACTAACGAAACTTCGCAGTCATTGCTCAGTATTGTGGATACAGTGCAAGAATCATTGAGGGCTCTACGGGTGATGGGACAGCAGGTCGACACTTGGGATGCTTTGGTGGTCCCAATAATACTTTTGAAGCTTCCAAAATTAACACAACAGGCGTGGTGCATGTCCTGTACTTCTCACGAGATACCTGAGTTAAAAGTTTTGATACAGTTTTTGGAAAGGAGAGCGCAAAGCTTTGCGACACAAATTGATACTTGGTCAATTAAGAATGGATCTTCAACCTCTATGGCTCATGGTATTTTAAAAGCTAATCAAGGAACACAAATAGTGAAATCACGTGTTACAAAGGTTAATGAAAATATTTGTGCACATTGCCGTGGTCCTCATCGTATTATGACATGTCCAACGCTTATTGCTTTAACACCGGCACAACGATTTGAAGTACTGAAGGGATCCAATTTGTGTTTCAACTGCTTACGCGTGGGACATTCTTCTAAAACGTGTCAATCTGGTGGCTGCCGGTCTTGTGGACGGAAGCATAATACATTGTTTTGCCGTACACAACCGACAGATGTTTCCACTCCTGCAACTATGGCAGCAGCTGTGAACATTGCCAACGACAAGAAGGCGGTGTCCTCAGTGGCGCCAGCTGTATCAAATTTGTGACTAAATTGTGGAGTCACCGGCATTGTTGAAGGTGAGCAAATTATTTTGTTGGCAACAGCTCAGGCTTATATCACCGGTGACTCCTCATATAAATGCATAACGCGCATTCTCTGTGATCCTGGATCACAGGTAAGTTTTATGACAGAACGTTTGGCTAATCATTTACATTTACATAGACATAAATGCAACATATTGGTAGAAGGTATTGGAGCTGTGGCCCAAACCCACACTAGAAGCAAATCAATGGTTACACTTCGGTCTTTGCACTCTGAGTTTACCCTGAAGGTGAATGTTTTCATCATTCCATCAATTATCAACAATATTCCATCTGGATCAATTGACATTGGTCAGTTTCCACATTTGGCTAGTCTGGAGCTTGCAGATCAAAAATTTGGAACACCTGCTAACATCGATATTCTCATTGGAGCTGACGTTTGGGGTCATGTAGTAGAAAGTGACGTCATTATTGGAGGTGAAAATATGCCACACGCACAACGTACGCGATTTGGATGGGTTGTCTTTGGACCAGCACCTGCAGCGAATTCAATGCTGTCACGTCTTTCTTATTTCACCTGTGCACGCGAAGATGTGGTACGCCTGGAGGAGCTCATTCAAAATTTTTGGCAGCTGGAAGAACCATATTCTCAGGAAGCTAAGGATGACACCGAATGTTCGAGATTATTTACAGCAACACACTCTCGACAGCCGGACGGACGCTATATAGTCCACTTACTGTTACGTGAAAATATAGTTGAATTAGGCGACTCATTTTCTAACGCATTACGGCAATTTTATCGACTGGAACGACAACTCGCATCAGATACAACATTACAAACGAATTACATCGAATTTATGAGAGAATACGCAATACTTGGACACATGGAACGTGTTAAGCTGACAAATGATCACGAAGGATGCTACTACATACCACACCATGCAGTTACAGGAAAGTTTCGGGTGGTTTTTAATGCATCTGCACGCACAACCAGCAATGTATCTTTAAATGATGCTCAGTTTGCTGGAAATATACTACAGGACTCTCTAGTCAATATAATACTGCGATTTCGTCGTTATCGAGTTGCTATAACGGCAGATGTTGAGAAAATGTTTCGCCAGATATTGATAACACCACACCATAGAGATCTGCAACGCATAATATGGCGCGAGTCACCTTTGGAAGAAATTGGTATTTATCGCTTAACAACTGTTACATATGGCATGACGTGCAGTCCCTACAATGCTGTGCGTACACTTAATCAGTGCGCGTATGACAACTTTAATATTGTACCAGATAGAGGACAAGCAATCGCTGCTCGGGACTCCATTCTGAAATCATTTTACGTGGATGACTTCTTGACTAGCTGCCATGGAGAGGACGAAGCGATCACGCTAGCAAAAAATGTGGACAACATCCTATCCTGCGGTCATTTCCGACTACGAAAATGGAATTCAAATAGTTCTAAGGTAATAGCAAACATAATAGGTGAAAGTTCACTTATTTCAGCAATGCCTTCTGGAAACCAAGCCGTGGCTGTTCTTGGGCTTCGCTGGGATTCGGCTGCAGACGAACTCTTTTATACAGTTAATTTGAACAACCCTTTTGAATCACCCACAAAACGACGGGTACTTAGCGAGGTGGCACGTCTTTTTGATCCAATAGGTTTGGTTTCACCGGTCATCATTTCGAGTAAAATATTTATTCAACAGATGTGGTCTGCAGGCATTACATGGGATGCTCCTTTGCCCGAAGGGTTGCAGAATTATTGGCTCAAATTTCGTGATGGCCTCAATGCTTTAAACAATATTCGCGTTCCTCGATGGATAGGCATGAAATCTGGCCATGTAACAGAACTACATGGCTTCTGCGACTCCAGTCTTAAGGCCTATGCAGCGGTGATCTACGCAAGAACGATTGAAGAAGACGGCAGCTCGCATTTATCGCTACTTACAGCACGTACAAGAGTAGCCCCATTGAAGGCAGCAACGATTCCTCGACTTGAGCTTTGTGCAGCTCTTTTGTTAGCAACAACTTTAAATCATGTTCGTATGGCTTTAGAACTAGTGGATACGCCTTACAACTTATGGTCTGATTCGAGCATAGTCTTGTGCTGGTTACGTAAACAACCTATGACATTGAAACCATTTATTTCAAATCGGGTACGACAGATACAAGAGCTAACATCGCCCGAATATTGGTATCATGTACGATCAGCACAGAATCCAGCTGATTGTGCGACAAGAGGGATGACAGCAGCCGAGCTGTTGAAAAATCATTTGTGGTGGAGTGGCCCCGAGTGGTTAACCCAAGCTGATATACAACCGTGTACAGAGGTCAAGCTCACAGCTGATGAGCTAAAAATTTTCCAAGGTGAACAGAAAATAACATCTTTTCCTACTGTTACTTCTTCTTGTTTGTCTCTCACGACAAGGCAGAAAAATGGAAAAATTATTCTGCTAACTGAGAGGTTTGGTGACTTAAAAAAGCTTCTTCGTACGGTAGCAAATCTACTACGTTGGACTCCAACACGTCGTCATTTGCGCCACTGTACCATTAGTGCGCGAGAAATGGATGAGTCACTTGAGAAATTAGTCTTCATTGAACAACATAATAATTTTTACATGGAAGCCAGACATTTGAAAAATGGTTCACATTTGCCCAGCTCCAGCAAACTTTTGAATTTAAATCCTTTTGTCGACGAACGAAATATTATGCGAGTTGGTGGTCGTATAAATCATTCTTCATTGCCACATGATCGGCGACATCCGATAATATTACCTAGGGGTAGTACATTAGTTCAACTACTCATCCAACAAACTCACTCTGATACACTACATGGCGGAATACAGCTGATGCTCCAGGTTCTCCGGAGTCGTTTTTGGATTTTGAATGCGAGACAAGCTGTTAAGACATACATACACAACTGCGTTATTTGTAGACGTTATCGTGGTACTACAATACAGCAACAGATGGCACCCTTACCTTGGCAGCGGGTCAATGCAGCACGACCATTTTTGGCTTCAGGTGTTGACTACTGTGGTCCCTTTACTTTACGTATCGGTGGTAAGCGGTCACGTTCTACGGTAAAGACTTATTTGGCAATCTTCATATGCATGGTAAGCAAAGCTGTTCATATTGAAGTGGTGGACGACCTTTCGTCACAGTCATTTTTGAATGCATATACAAGATTCATATCAAGGCGCGGCCCTTGCGTCGATTTGTATAGCGACAACGGGACAGCATTTGTGGGAGCTAGTAAACTTATGCTTGCAGATTTAGCGGCATGGCGAACCGAACATACTCAAAAATTAATAACAAATATGGGTACTAATTGGCATTTTATCTCCCCAGGTTCTCCTCACCAAGGTGGACTATGGGAAGCGGCTGTGAAGTCAGCCAAACATCATTTGATCAGGGTGGTCGGTAAGCAAGTTCTATGGCATGAACAACTACAAACACTGGTGGCGAGAATTGAAGCCTGCCTTAATTCCCGCCCGTTGGTAGCACTTCACGACGATCCAGATGATAAATTTGCTCTTTCTCCAGGCGATTTTCTTATTGGAGCTCCTTTGGTAGCCGTTCCGGAACCAGACCTTCGTGAACTTCCCTCAAACCGAGTTAAGCATTGGCGTTGGTTACAACAATTACACCAATATTTTTGGCAAAGATGGAGCGAGGAGTATTTGTCAACGTTACAAACGCGAAATAAGTGGCAACGACAACATGATGCAATCAAGATTGGTGACATCGTTATCGTCAGACATGAGAACCTCCCTCCGACGTACTGGCGTTTAGGTCGGGTCGTGGAGGTGCATCCAGGCAACGATGGATTACTCCGTAATGCAACAGTTAAGACAGCGAATGGCTTATTCACCCGGGCAGTACAAAAACTATGCAAACTATTAGAGGCTGAAGATTTCGAATCGAATGATTCGACCGGGCAGAATGTTAACAAATAAATGTAGCATTTTATATTTAGTGCATAAATTGGCAACTCTGTCAAATGTCAAACTTAACTTTTCCAATTCTCTTTTGTTATGCTATTTTTCATTTTTTCTTTGGTGCCTTTTTGTTTTTTGATTTTGCAAGTGCAGCACGCACATTTACTTAATTTTCATTTTGGTAACTTTTAAATAAACTTTAAAGAAAAATAACTTCACCAGCTTATATTTTGGACTCAATCCTGAACAGCAACGAAAATACACATAAATACTACGAATTGTAAGCGCACGTTCTAAAAAAAACAAGGCGAATTTGGACAAGAGGGCGTGGTACCTCCCATATAAGCAAAAGCTTCAAAACGCTATACTGAAAACGTTTTTTGATATATTCGAACCAAATTTGACTCAGATACTAAAAATTATAAATGAAAGATCTCAACAAGAATTGGGTGAATTGAGACAATGGGGCGTGGCACCTCCCATATAAGCGAAAGTTTCAAAATGCTATACTGAAAGAGTTTTTTGAGATAATCCAAGCAAACTTCACTCAAATACTAATGACTATAAATGCACCCTCTAAGCTTAAACTAGACGAACTCGGACAAGAGGGCGTTGCACCTACTTTATAAGCAAATGCTTCAAAATACTGCAGTGTAGGGTATTTATTTTTTGGCCAGGCCAAAAGTTACACCCTTACTAGTTTGGCTTACGATTAGTCTTCTATAGAAATACCCATATAGATAAAGTAAATAAAGTTGCAAACTGTTTTTTTCACAGCTAAAAGCTATTACTAAATGGAGTTTTTACCGCAGAATAAAATCATCATCACAAATACGTGTTACACACTATTTTCCATTGTTGCTTACTTAAGAGACTTTGCTACATTCAATGTCGGACGAAGTACCCTCAAGAGGTTTGTCGAAGATTTTCGATTCTTTGACAAATCTACAACTGAAACAAGAGGCCAGTCACACCACCTCTGCAGCACTCGATGCATCGGGACGCGTAACGCCATCGGCTGGCGTACAACCGCAATATAGAAACCAAGCCCAGCAATTGACTTCTCATCAATATGTGCCAAATCGTTGTTTTCGTCAGCAAGATGGCACCGAAAATCCTTTTCTAAGTGGAACTCAAACGTTTCCATCGGCTGGATCGCAAACTCATTATAATAATTTGTTACACTTTTATCATCAGCAAAACCAATATCAGCAACACTTTGTCTATAATTATACCCAGGAACAGTTGCCACATCTATATGCTTCACAATCGAGCAATACTTCACCACTATTAACTAAACGCGCTACATCATTTAGCGGTAACATTCCGTTTACACATTTGGATGATCAGCCGTCGGTAACAAGTGGACAGTCTCGTTTTTCACATATCAATACTACACTAACGTCTCAGTCAACTCCTAATAGCCCACGCTTGATACCGCGTCGTTCACAACGCGTTTTGTCTACTAAGAACAACTCTATCTCAATGACAAGAGCGGGCTCTTCAATATCAAGTAGCACTTTAACTACAACACCTGCAGTTATATCAAAGTCCTTTCATCCTAATGTGACGACGACTGTGAACACTGCTTTAGCAGCTTTGGATGCAAATGCGCCGTGGCCTCCTTTTTCTACACTAAATGATAGTTTGGACGTACATCAGATTAACAGTTACAAACAAAATTTGCCAGAAGTACATATAATATAGTTTTCAGTTAAACAAAATGTAACTTTTTTTGATTCTTTCTTAGATTAATTGGCAAGAACGATGCTTGGAACTTCAGTTGGAGCTACATCGTTCCAAAAGTCAAGCCGGACGAATTCGGGATTTACTCCGGGAAAAAGTAAGTTATTTTAAGGTTTTTAGCCCTTTCACTCCCCACTTTTTGTTTATTATTTGAGGGAAATAAAGTTCACTTTTGAACCCGTATTTCAAACTTAAAGTTGACAAATTGCAGCAAATACAAAAAACACGACCACAGCAACCAAAAATCCCAGCTAAAATGAACAAATGATCAAATGTTTATTTGAAAGTACCGCTTTATCATGGCCAACGCTGCAACAATTATATTTGTGGAAAAAAAAAAAAAATTCAAAAATTGCAATTGGTGATATTTTCAAAAATTTTTTAAAGTGTGTACACTGTAGTGTACAATGGGAGCGAAAGGGTTAATGAATCACTAGCTGTGTTTTAGACAGCAGCGTGTTAGCACGTAGTTATCACTGTTCTTCTAAAACGAGTTTGTATGCTATGTCCTTCTTCTTATTTTGTTTTACTTTATTCTGTCTTTCGTTTCCGCACCACTTCCTTCCGCTTGCCAAGACAATCGCTAAAATGTGGTGCCACTATGTTAAAATCCTATTAAACACAGCTAACATTAGCTAAAATTCAGTGTAGTATGGCAACATCAACAGTCTCCTTTGTGCTTAATAATTAAACACACAAATTTATCTGTGTTAATTTAATTTAATTTTAGCACCCAGAAGATTGAATAAAAAACTGTAGGGCATTGAGCCGCAATAATGACAGTATGAATACATTACATTCTTCTCACGATGTTAGTTTATAAGATAAAAATCATGAATTGGAGGTAATTTCTGCGTATGAATCTTGGAATATTTTATACTCTACACCCAGGGTATATTCATTTTGTCCTTCCGTTTGTAACACAGAGAAGGAGGAGGCAGATATAGAAGAGTATATTTTTGAGGTAATCCAACTAAATTTAACACAAATACTAAGGACTATAAATGCACGCTCCGAGCTAAAACTAGACGAACTCTGACAAGAGGGTGTGAGATCCCCAACATAAGCAAAAGCTTCAAAACGCTATACTGAAAACGTTTTTTAAGATAATCTAACCAAATTTTACTCAGGCACTAAGAACTATATACATATGCAAGCTCTGAGCAAAAATTGGGTGAACTCGACAAGAAAGTAAAATTTTCAATATACTTCAGAATAACTTTTGCCACGCCTCCTACAATGCAGTTTTGATAAAAATTGCCAACAGCTGCCCCATCGAAATTTGTGTGCATTTGCATTTAAAGAAAGAAGAATACCCAATGAGAGAAAATGGGGAGAAAATAATGCGAATACTACATAGCATAGATAACATCAATAAAAATGTGGTCGGACTATTTAAGCGGTGTTGAAAACTTTAAAAGTTTTCACAATTTAGTTGTTATATATGTATATATATATGTATATGAGGCATTACATACCGTTCCGTTATCATTTCGCTTTTGCATCTCCGATTTTTTTGAAACTTTTTTGTCTTGTATTAATAGTTGAGATTAGCAGCCCAGGAAAATTAGTCAAAAAAAGAGCTGCTGTGCGAAAAAATTCCAAGTGAAATATCTTTATTAATGCATAATAAATAAAGTGTAAAAAGTCCATTGAAGTCCATCGTGCGCATAAAAAGTTATTCAGGCTCAAAGGTCGCTAAAATCAGTTTTTTTACAATCAAAACCAATAGCACCAATTTTGTAGAAAATCACAAGATCTACAAAAAGTAATCGATATGTGTACACATTGAAGCAACCGTATAGAAGATATTCAATAAAAACCGGTTTTTTTGGCATTAAAGGTTTTTTTTTTAATATCTTTTAAACTGTTACTTCAATGTGTAAACATATGGCTTATTTTTCGTAGATCTTGTGATTCTCGCAATTTTAAAAGTAAGATATCACAGGTTTACAAAAAAAAAAAAAAATGTCATGGCGTTTTGACCAGACTATGTGCTTCCTAGGGACTTCGACGTCCTGAACCTGAATCCCAGGTCCGTTTCTATCCAGAACGTCTGAAAAAAAGATTTCAAGGTCATATGGAGGTCAAAATGGGAATCATGTTTCATTTAGTGATAATTTCGCTAAAATTCTGAAACTAATTTTTAATCATTAAGCTCTTAGATCTTAAAAAGAATATGTGATCAAAAAGGTTATCTCGGACCTAGTTTTGGAGATATAGCTATCGGAAGATCAGAATATATATCTTCTATGAAAACCGCTATAAGTTAGGAACCCCTGGATAGATTTGGAAAATATTGGTGTCATATGAAAGGTATTTTATTGTTGTTGTTATTGTTGTTGTTGTTTTTGTTGTTGGTGTTGTCGATTTATTTGTTGTTGTAATTGAAAAATTTCACAAAATTCCAAAAAAGGCCATATCTCGAAAGCTATGAATCCAATTGAAAATATACTCAACACATTTTTATAGGCTGTCAAAATACCTTTCATATGACACCAATATTTCACAACTCCATCCAGGGGTTCCCAACTTATAGCGGTTTTCATAGAAGATATATCCGGATCTTCCGATGGCTATATCTCCGAAACTAGGTCGGAGATACCCTTTTTGATCACATATTCTTTTAAAAGACTAAGGGTTCAATGATAAAAAATTAGTTTCAGAATTTAAGCGAATTTATCACTAAACGACACATGACCTTCATATGACCTTGAATTTTTTTTTCTCAGACGTTCTGGAAAAAAACGGACTCGGGATTCGAATTCAGGACGTCAAAGTCCCTAGGAAACACATAGTCTGGTCAAAACGCCATGACATTTTTTTATTTTGTAAACCTGTGTATTTTAATATGAACTTGTACGTATCATTTACACATAACAAATGTGAACAACTTTTTAAATTGGGTTATCTCCTAAACTATAAGCCACACGAAAACGTTTTCTACATCTTTACATAGGAAATTTCTTGTGTCACAAAATTATGAACCTATATTTTTTTGTGAAAGTTAGCGTTAGCGAGATATTTGCAAAAAACTGATTTTAGCGACTTTTGAGCCTTAATAACTTTTTATACGCACAATGGACTTCAATGGACTTTTTGCACTTTATTTATCATGCATTAATAAAGATATTTCCGGTAAAAAAAAACTTACTTGGAATTTTTTCGCAGAAAAATTCAAATTTTCGTGGGCTACTATTATTTTTTTAAATTTTCTTCATCGAGCAGTTTCAGAGATATACATTTTCAAAAAACTAAAATAGCTGCAAAAACAACATTCAGTTGTTTTTTGAAATGCTCATAACTCCATCAATAGTCAACCAAATCATGAAATTTATTTTTGAAAGTTTTGTTTTTTAAGGAAATTTTTATAAAAAAATTTATTAAATTTTTAACTATTGCTATTTTTATCAATGATTATACTCTTCGATTTTTTTTAAAAAATGGGTGTAGGGTATTTCCTTATACTTAGCAAACAAAAGTAAACATCTTAAACATTTCCAGCTGTAAAGCAGAACTAAGCAAAGATAAGGATTGAATTTCCTTACAACTCCGACCAGTTTTCTTCGCATTTCATAGGCAGAAAATATAATATTTATTTTTGTTTCCACAAGTGTGTCGTACATACTTACCATATAAAATAAAGCTGCAAATTGTATGTTTATGTACGTGTGTATTATCATGTGAATGAACTAAAAGCTGCAAATTGCAATATAATATCGTACAAAGGATATCATGTCAGCCTGAAGAAGGAAGGAGCTTAAATTCTTACTCTTTCTTGTGTTCTGCTTTGCCTTTAATTTATTTTTATATTTTACTTACAAAACAGGAGGCCATTTTAATGAATGAAGTAAAGAAATCTAAAACAAAATATGCTTAAAATCCGTCCATCTGAGGAAATAACAGTTGCGCGGAAATAAGTCTCACTATGAGGTTAAAGTTCAGAACAAAATAAAAAAATATTGTAGTTTTTGCAACACGGGCTTAATATTTTTTATTAGGAGTTTAAAACTAAAATCCCAATAGGCTAGAAAATTTCTATCACAAGATTTGGACTAAACATCAAATGTGTTTAATTGCAAATTTGTATCGCACTAACGCCCGAACAATTTATTGCAAATAGTAAAGATGCAAATCAAATGTCAAATAGTGTCATATAATGCCTTGATTTTTTTTTTTACAAATCATAACACACACTGGTCGAAAAGAGGGCGTAGTAAAAAAAGTGCTACGCTTCCTTTCTTGCACGTATTGTAAGTTCACGCACTTTCCTTGGAACTTGGGTAATTCTTATACCCTACACCCAGGGTGAATTCACTTTGTCCATCCGTTTGTAACGCATTCGGAATTCGAACAAAAGGCACCTTCCGTACGAGCAAAATTTTCAATATACCACAATGTAGGGTATTTAATGTTTGGCCATGCCGAAGTCAACACCCTTACTAATTTTTTTGGTACACAGAGAGAAGATACAAAGTACGACGCGCGTTGCGAAAAAATGTATACCACATCCGTGAGTGTTTTGAACACGTTGCGTTGTACGTTAGGACCTAACAACGCTCCGTGGTCATATTTCGAAGAAGTGAAATGTAAAGTAGAAACTCATTTTGCAACGCACGTTGTATATTTTCTTCACTCGTGGTATTTAAAGTAAAAAAAAAATAACATTAATTAAAAAACAATTAAAAAGAAAATTATTTTATTTAGGCTGATTTAGTAACGCGCGGTGGTAAAATATTGACGAACGACTCAGGCTCAAAATCTGGGTCTCGACGTTTTAATAGAGTTTTGCTACTACACGGAGAAAAAAAATAGTACTTGCTACTTTATTCCTCATAAATTTTACCAGAATTTCAAATCAGAATAGTGACAACTTCACACCGATGTAAGATTCACCTTACTGTTTTAGTCAGTTTAGAATGTATGTTTCCTAGTAATTTTTATGAAAAAATTGGCGTGATATTCACCTTACTGTATAGTTCAAACAAAAAAAAAAAATTAACTGACCGGCGCGCCGAACCCTGGCTCTTCCGTATGATAGTCAGATACATATCCTCTGGGCTGCTTACGCATGTGATGTAGAAGCAAAAAAATTTGTATATAGAGAAATGTCTGTCCAAAAATACAAATTGTTACTAAAATTATAAAAATCAAAATGATTCTATATTCTTATGATATTTACCTTACACGAGTGGGGTGACAATTATGACACTTATTTTTGTGAGTGAAAAAAATAAAGTTATTTTGACTAGAATTATAAATTCAAAATGGTCATACATTTTTTTTCTGAAAGCATAAATTACTTTACATAAATTCAAATGTAGGAAATTTGTAGTAAATATTCCTTTATTATTCAACTACATTTTATTTGTAAATATGACTTTAGGGACCCACCAAATAGTTCTAACGTAATTACTTTTATTTTTCGACTAGCCGAGTGGAGTAAAAATTATGATGCGTATTTTTCTCCGTGTCCAGCTATTAGCTTTCTTATAGCGTAGACAGATGGCAGCTTTAATGCGCATTAACAGTCTAATTGCGAATTTTGCTGGGTATAATACCCAACACGAACTGCATTCACTCCATCATAAATGCATGAAATTAAAGGAGATTAGTACTGAAATTCACTATTTCAATAAAGCAACTCTGTCGAATTGTAATAGATTGTAACAATTTCAGAGAAAAAAATATCCGTTTGTCTCACTCTATTAAATTTATAAATATCACTTCAGCTAAGAAATATTTTCAACAAGAGCAAAAGGGAGCTTTAAAATAAATAAAAAATATGTATACATATATAAAAACCAATGAAATTTTTTAATTTAAAGACCAGAATAAAAAAAAAACAAACCAACTGGTTCGAGGACTATCAGCAAGTCAGCTGGTGCAGTAAACAATCAAGTAAACAAACAAATCAGCTGGTTATTGAATGCAGAGCTGTCATTTCATTTGCATTTTTTCGTCTTAATTGCGAATTTAATCTGCCGTCTGTCTAGGACATTAGCTATTTAGCTTAAAGCTTTAAATCAAGTAAAAAGCTTATCGAATAAATAATGGAAACTAAAAAATTATGAAGGTTATTTATTATTTTTTTTCATAATTATACCCTACACCCATGGTATATTCACTTTGTCCTTCCGTTTGTAACGCAGAGGAGAGACGTGGCAGACATAGAAAAGTACATATATTCTTGATCAGAGTCACCTCCTGAGTCGATAAAGCCATGTCCGTCTGTTTAGCTGGCTGGTATTGAAAATGAGCAAAATCGGTTTACGTACACGCCTACCGCCCACAAAAAATATATTCAAATTGCAACTTTAGGAGAATTTTTCACGACAATGCAACCAAAGTACACTTAAATACTTTCAATTTTAAGCGAAAGCTCTGAGCAAAAACTGGTTGAATTCGGACAAGAGGGCGTGGCACCTCCCATATAAGTAAAAGCTTCAAAACGATATGTCAAAAGAGTTTTTTGAGATAGTCGCACTAAATTTTACTCAGACACTAAGAACTGTATATGCAAGCTCTCAACAAAAAAAACTGGGTGAAATCGGACTAATCGATTAAGATATGAATTGACATCTCCGATTCTTATGAAAATTAGTAAATGTCTCTTGTCCGAGTTCACCCAGTTTTCGTCCAGAGCTTGGATTTATAGTTTTAGTGTCTGAGTGAAAAAGTTTTCAGTATAGCGTTTTGAAGCTTTTGCTTACATGGGAGGTGCCACGCCCCCTTGTCCGAGTTCGTCTAGTTTAAGCTTAGAGCGTGTATTTATAAGTAGTCTTTAGTATTTGAGTGAAATTTGGTTGGATTATCTCAAAAAACACTTTCAGTATAGCATTTTGAAACTTTTGCTTATATGGGAGGTGCCACGGCTCCTTGTTCGATTTCACGGAATTTTTGCTAAGAGTTTTAATTCATAATGATTAATGTCGGAGTCAAATTTGGTTCGAATATCTCAAAAAACACTTTCAGTATAGCGTTTTGAAGCTTTTGCTTATATGGGAGGTGCCACGCCCTCTTGTCCGAGTTTGCTCAGTTTTTTCTCAGAGCTTGTGCTTACAGTTCGTAGTATTTATGTGTATTTTGGTTGCATTGTCGTGAAAAATATTGCATTTTGAATTTATTTTTTGTATGGGCGGTAGGCGTGTCCGTTGACCGATTTTGCTAATTTTCAATCCCCCGAGCTAACTTTGACGACGGAGGCAGTGTAACAAATGTCATTGAATTATCTTGCTCATTTTTCCCAAAAAGTGTATTTCAACACACAGCCAGCCAGCCAGCCAGCCAGCCAGCCAGCCAGCCAGCCAGACAGACAGACAGACATACGGACATGGCTATATCGACTCAGGAGGTGACGCTGATCAAGAATATATATACTTTTCTATATCTGCCACGCCTCCTTCTCTGCGTTACAAACGGAAGGACAAAGTGAATATACCCTGGGTGTAGGGTATAAAAAAATGAAATAATATAAAAAAAGGGAAGAAAAAAATTTTCCTGCGGCGGGAGTCGAACCCGGGAACCCGGCAAACTTGCGTAACGTGCGTGTAAAACAACTCACATGACATTCGAAGATTAGCATATTTAGATTTGTATGGAAAAAATATTTTTTGAAGGTGCATACCTTGAGATTTTATTTGAAGCAAATATCTTCAATTTTACTATGCGTTTTTTGGCTCAATGTACAAATGCATAAATGCTACTACATGCATATGTTGACCAGGTCCAAGGCATAACTGTCAGAAAAAAATTACCCTGTATGCTGTGGGGCTCGGACACCACAAACATAAGCAGAAAATAATCATAAACCAACTAATTTAATTAAAGTAATTTTTCAATCTAAGCTTGAGTTGACCTTTCGACAAGCAAATGTTGTTTATCTCGCAATGATTAATAAGAATTTTCATGCGATTAAAATTAACTTATCAGACTTAATAGATGCACCACACAATAATGCACTTGTGTCTTGCTCAAAATGTTTGAAGTTATGTGTATTAAATATTTCTTCCTTTACACGTATGTACATATATGTCAACAGTATGCAAACAAATTTCCCATTTGATTGAAACTTAGAGTTTAAGCACAAGCCAAAAGGAAAATCTCCCACGAAAAAAAATTGGAAAATTGTGAAAAAGTGTCTTAATTTCAGCAAGTGTGTTTTACAATTGAATCAATGAATGTTAAAACTCCACATGTTACACGATTTATATATTTCAGGAAACAAAAACAAAAAAAACTAGTAAGGGTGTAAATTTTGGCCTGGCCAAAAAATAAATACCCTACACTGCAGTATTTTGAAAAGTTTGCTTATATGGGAGGTGCCACGCCCTCTTGTCCGAGTACACCCAGTTTTTGTTCAGAGCTTGCATTTATAGTTTTTAGTGTCAGAGTGAAATTTAGTTGGATTATCTCAAAAAACTCTTTTAGTATAGCATTTTGAATCTTTTGCTTATATGGGAGGTGCCACGCCCCCTTGTCTGATTTCACCCAATTTTTGCTGAGAGCTTTCATTTATAATTCTTAGTGTCTGAGTCAAATTTGGTTCGAAAATCTCAAAAAACGCTTTCAGTATAGCGTTTTGAAGCTTTTGCTTATATGGGAGGTGCCACGCCCTCTTGTCCGAATTCGCTCAAATTTTTATCAGAGCTTGCGCTTATAGTTCGTAGTACTTATATGTATTGTGGTTGCATTGTCGTGAAAAATACTCCTAAAATTGCATTTTGAATATAATTTTTGTATGGGCGGTAGGCGTGTCCGTTGACCGATTTTGCTCATTTTCAATCCCCCGAGCTAACTTTGACGACGGAGGCAGTGTACCAAATTTCATTGAATTATCTTGCTCAGTTTTCCCAAAAAGTGTATTTCAACACACAGCCAGCCAGCCACCCAGCCAGCCAGCCAGCCAGACAGACGGACATGGCTATATCGACTCAGGGGGTGACACTGATCAAGAATATATATACTTTTCTATACCTGCCACGCCTCCTTCTCTGCGTTACAAACGGAAGGACAAAGTGAATATACCCTGGGTGTAGGGTATAAAAAAAATGTTTGAAAAATGATTTAAAAGATGAAATTATTGATTAAAATAGAAACTTTTATTAGAAATACATTAGTTGGGAAAAGTTTGTATTAATAATTCAATGAACTAATTAAACTGTGCAACACGAAATTTTGAATGAGATCTCTATAACTTTTTTATTTAATTTCTGGCAATCATTTTTCTCTATCAGGACTGTGATCCAAGTAATCCTTGCTTTAAAGTGCAGAAAACACTAATTGCATATATCGCAGTTGTATCTGACACTGTCATAGCAAATTTATGTTACATGTGGTGCTTCTGCATTAACTGAAATTGTTTAGCTTTGTGGGTATCTCATCAAGAAGAATCTGCCAAAAAAATAAAATCGATACAAAACCGTGTGGGGTTTAACAATAATCGATTAAGGGTAATTTTTACAATACCCAGTTAAAATTTAACTTCCGGATAAATAAAAATTTTGTATGAAATTTAATGTCAAAGTGCCAGTTAAAGTTCCAGATAAGACTTAACTGTAAATTGTAAAATCGGCCCTTAATTGTATTTATTAAAAAAAAAAATAAAATAATTTTCTTTTCTTTTAGCTGTCCGAGTTGGAACAAAGAGTCGTAGAAGCGGAAGAGAGGGCTGAAGAAGCTGAAGATAAGGTAAGCATGTAACTTTTATGACATATCTAAATATCTTAAGCGTTATACGGCATACTTCAACATAACACGAGTTGAGCTTGAAAGGAAATAAGTAAAGGAAATCACAGACATAATCAATTTTTTGTTTGAAGATAAATTGCGATAAGTTGAAAAAAAAAAAACAATTATTACTCGTATGCTTAAAAAGTCTTTCAAATAGGACCGACTCAGTAAAATGATTTATTAGAACAAACAGCAATTTGTGATAGGTCACTTATATAATTTTCTATTTTTTATTGGCTTTGTCCATATGAACTGCTGAAATCTTAAAGGAAAAGTTGAAAATTATTTTTCTTATTAGTTTTTTGTTAAAAATTGCATGCTTTGCAAACTAAAATCAAAATTTGTAGATAGTTTTAATTTACTTGGAACAATTTTTTTACGAAAAGAACTTATGAATTGGAAATATTTTTTTCGGTTTATCAGTAACAGAGCGTTGTTACTAAAATAACAAAGTTCCAGTAAGTTTATTTAAAATATCAGCTTGAAGGAGTTTTTTATACCCTACACCCAGGGTATATTCACTTTGTCCTTCCGTTTGTAACGCAGAGAACTAGGCGTGGCAGATATAGAAAAGTATGTATATTCTTGATCAGCGTCACCTCCTGAGTCGATATAGCCATGTCCGTCTGTCTGGCTGGGTGTGTGTGGAAATACATTTTTTGGGAAAACTGAGCAACATAATTCAATGAAATTTGGTGCACAGCCTCTGTCGTAAAAGTTAGCTCGGGGGATTGAAAATGAGCGAAATCGGTCAACGGACACGCCTACCGCCCATACAATAAATATATTCAAAATGCAATAATAACAGCATTATTCGCAATAACAGAAGCAAGATACACATAAATACTAAGGAAAGTAAAAATAAGCTCTGAGCAAAAACTAGGCGAATTCGGACTAGAGGGCGTGGCACCTCCGATATAAACAAAAGTTTCACAATGTTATACGGAAAGCGTTTTTTGAGATAACCCAACCAAAATACACTCAAACCCTCGGATCTATAAATGCAAGCTATACGTAAGATCTAGGTAAACTCGGACAAGAGGGCGTGGCACCTCCCATATAAGCAAATGTTTCAAAATTTTATAATGAAAGTGTTTTTTGAGATAATCCAGCCAAATTTCACTCAAACACGAAGAACGTTAATTGTAAACTCTGAGCTTAAAGTAGGTGAAGTAGGATTAGAGGGCGTGGAACTTCCCATATAAGCAATTTGTTCTTATACTCTCCTAATAATATACTTGAAATGCAGTGTAGGATATTTAGTTTTTGGCCAGGCCAAAGATACCACCCTTACTAGTTCTTTAATTAATCACAAAACTTTTATCATAAAAATTTACAGTTTGTCCAGTAGATCAATAAATTTATAGGCGTATCAAAAAAAAAAATAAAAATCCTTGCACTTTTTACCGTGCGACTCACAGTTCTTGAGTCATCGCAATTTGAAAATTAACACAATTGTGTATACGTTTCAAAAAAACACGCCTAATATAACTATTCACCCTAATGTACATTAAGAAAGGAGGTTTATTTTTCCCATGAGAATCATGCGCAGTTTTCAGTGGTTTAAATTTTCTTTCAAAGTGATATTTGATGATGGCAACTGTGGTATAATCCATGAATTTAAGTTCCACACATTTTTTTTTGTAAATACATATGTGCATAACATTCATTCAATAAAATGTTGACTTGAAAGAGGGTTGGTCGGTTGGCTTTTACCAATGTCTGTATTTTTGTAATGAAGCATGCATAAAGCTTACGTATCTCACTCTCTTGTTGGAATTGTGGCTACTAGTGATATATTTGTCGAAAATTTATTAAATTGTAAATACGAGAAATACGGAGCAAGCATTTAATGATAAAACTTTGCTAGATTAATGTAGTAAATACATCAAAATTGCAACAAATAATTTTAAGAATTAAATTTGTGCCAACTATAGAAGAACCAAAATTGTGAACTTTTCACGAGTGCAGACATTACAGATTTAGAGAAAAAAAAAAGAAAATTAAAGTTTACCTTAAGGATTTAAATATGATGAATTCATATTTATACATTTATAATAAGCGTAAATAATATACATATGTATAAAATTTGCTATGTATTCAATAATTATTAATTTGATAAAAATCTGTGAAATTTTACCTAGCGAAAATTAAATGCTCCAAACTTAAAAAACAGCATCATAAAACAGCATTTTTAAATAACACTCCTTTGTAGATATTAATTTTATCATTGTTTTATTATCTCAAAAATGTTTAAAGATATGTACATACATATATCTTTATTTATATGTGTACATACATATAAATATACGTCTTAGTATTCACACGCTTTGGATAATAATTTAAAGCGCATGTCGAGATTGGAATATGGCTACCGCTATTGTGCAAATGCAAATATCGCAAAAAAAAAAAATTAACTGTCAAAAAATCTAAACGTCATTTACAGCTGATTCAAAATGTATCAACAAATAATAACAGTAATGACATTAAAAAACTACAGAAAACTTAAAAATTAATAAGAAAACTGAATGAAATATGTACAAACAAAAACTCCAAACTGCCTATAGAAACAGAAAAAATCAGATATTTGAAAAAAATTGATTCCCAGGCTATAATAAACCTAATAATTTCCTGAATTAAAATACAAAAATTATTCAACAAAAATTAATAGAAAATAAAAAATCCTCATGTGCAGCAGATTTCCGAATATTTGTAAAAATCGAATATTTGTATCGCGTGATACTTTTTGCAGCTACATTTGTTTTCGTTTGTTAATTTTTAATGGAAAATTATCGCAAAAAGGTAAGTAAAGAAACATAAATTATAGACGTATTCACAATCTGGAGTATCTTCCTCGGTAACAGTGTAACAGCGTTGTGCCTAAGTTAGTATATCTTAAAATTCGTAGACAGCACACCTGAGACCCAACTCGGGATCAGCATCGAAAAATACCTCGTAAATGACTATTAATATTTTCATTTGTTTTATTTTTTTTTAGCTAAAATACAAATTCTTCATGTTTGCGTACCACTAATTTTCGATATAAAAATATTTCAAATTTGAATGGAATAATTCATTACTGTCTAACGTTTACTAATTTTTACTGTCGATATTGAAGCAGTAGCTAAGGACTTGGGAGCCCTGAAGTAGTCAAAATCAAAATTTCTTAAAACGTTACTATTTTACTAACTCTCTGCGTGATTAGAAGCGTGAAACGTCATTTTGTCATCACGTTTTGAGCAATTCAGCACAAATTTTGCAAACCTACCCTTGGCTCACAATAATTGAAACTAAACTTTAAAAAGTACAACTGATCCATTTGCCTGCATATTTGCACTAAATGTTTTCATAAAGTACAATATACATACATTGGTTATTGAAATATTCTAAAGTCTCTACTCAAATATTTTTAAAATTTTGATTGTACAAACATGTTTGCCTTTACCATAGCACTAAATCACACTTCTCTATGTGGCCCCAACAAATTTAAAAATATAAAACTACTAAGTGTGTTTGTTCTGGCCAAAAATTAAATACTCTGCCACGCTTTCTTGTTCGCATTCACTTAGAGTTTGCTCAGAGCTTGTGCTATTCTAAGTGCCTATGCGAAATTTGGTTCCATTACCTCAAATAACGCTTAGCTTACAGCATTTTGAAATGGGAAGTGCTACGTCCTCTTGTCTGAATTCGCCTAGTTTTTGATATGAACTTGTGCAAATTATTCCTGCGAAAGTTTGTAACATTACTTCAAATAACGCTTACATAGGAGCGTTTTGAAAACTTTGAGTGTATGGGAGGTGCCATCTATACATTCCCAATGGGGAATGGAGCGCATAAAAAGCGTTTCCAAAAGCGCTGAAATTAACATTGGCATGTCATTGGAAGGCAGCGCTTCGTTCTCGCTACCAGAAATGCTCTTTGGATGCGCATCGCTCTCGCATTCAGAAATGCTCTTTCGAAGCACATCGCTCTCGCATTCAGAAATGCTCTTTCGAAGCACATCGCTCTCGCATTCAGAAATGCTCTTTCGAAGCACATCGCTCTCGAATTCAGAAATGCTCTTTGGATGCTTTTTGGATGACAATAAAAATATTTAAAAAATTAATTTTTAATTGAAATTTTACGTCTTTCGCCAACAAAGACTCATCAGACTATTATTTTTTTTTTGATGTAATTATTATTCTTATAAATCTTATAAATCTTATAAATCTTACGAAGCTGACTTATTGACTTATTTTGTTTTGTGCGTAAATACGTGACCGAAAGCGCTTCGTTCTCGCTACCAGAAATGCTCTTTGGATGCGCATCGCTCTCGCATTCAGAAATGCTCTATGGATGCGCTTCGCTCTCGCTACCTATAGCGCAGAAAATATGCGCATACAAATCAGCTCTTTAGATGCGAGAAGGACGCGCATCGCTATTGCATCTTGGGGATGCGCATCGAAATTTTCTGTGGGGTTTCTATACCTGCCATTGCTTCTTCTGTGCGTTGCAAGCTGAAGGACCAAGTGAATTTACCCTGAGTGTAGGGTATAAAAGTTATAAAATGCACGAAAAAGTTCAGTCTGGCGATAAATACGAGTGGTACAACAAAAATTTATAATATAATATAAAACTTTTTCCTTTCTATTTTGCTCTCACTATGTAAATCTTCTTTTATGTCATTTATTTCAACAAAAGATACAATATATGCAATAAACTAATATTAGTTCAAAGTTATAGTCTTTTCTGAAAATAAAACAAAGAAAAATAATTCATTAATTCAAAGAATGAATGGCCTAAACCATTAATCTGCAATTTATTTTAGGACAGACATTTGCTCTCTTCACCTTTTGTAATTGAATTCCTTTCATTTTCATCTATATTTGAAAAGCCAATTATTGCTTCAGAATCTCAAACAATTAATAAATTTGACCCTGTTGGAAATAAAAACAATATGCTCAATGGGAAAATAAAGGAGTATACTCCTATATGAGAAGAGGTATGAATTTTGTTTTAAAGTTTATTCATTTTATCAAAAATTTCCTTGTAACTTTTCTTGTACGACTGCTAAATTTGCAGAACTAGGCTTGGATTGGATTTTATCTTGAAATACCTTCAGTTTTATGAAACGTCCGAATACTTATTAAATATGTATAAATGAATATTTTTTCATAAAATTTTATGATCGGAAAATCGATTTATGGCCAAAAAAAAAAAACACTCGATATAAGCTAAAATCTGATGCAAAGTATTAAATATACAAGAGGAAGAACCCTCCAAAATATTTCATCCTTCGTATGGGACTGAAATACCTCCTCTTCAAAAGATCTTAACTCGGAGAGTAAGAGTACTTTCTATTGTATACATTTTAAGGATTATTTTGATAAGGAGGAGTGTGGCTATTTGATGCCATTAAAAAAAGCAACTTCAAGCAAGCATATCTCAAAGTCCTGCAGGCATATTGACAATTCTGACGACGGATACGGAATCGGCGCCGAAAAGTTCATTCCACTTTTTTTTTTTTTGGTGCCTGTTAATAACTTTTTGTTTTTGTAAGCTTTCGTCTTGTGATGTCCTATATTTATAAGTTTCCAATCAGTAAAACAGTCAAAATACTCACTCAGTAAACGTGAAAATGTGTTATTTTTTAAACACAAATTATCGCACAAACTTAATAAAAAGTTGGTGGCACAGCACTTACATAAAAATAACAACAAGATTACGACGGCTACTTGACTGTGGTTTTGGCCGCGGTTCCCCCACGTTTTGCTTAACTAATAGTGCGTGCATCCGTCATCGCTCTCGTCTCGTATCCATGTAGATGCTGATGCTACTGCTGCATTTTTCTATTTATTCCCAAAAACTCATCGGCGCTCCAAGCTAATATTCATCAAAAGAACTGAAACTCACTTTATGGATATGCTGTGTGTCGTTACATGAACTCAATTATAAATTTGCTTAAAATAGATATTTCTATAAAATAGGGTGTTATGGTGTTTACTTTCGTGCACAACTAGAATAATTCATATTCATTTTGTTTAAGTACGTACTGTCTGAAACTTATTACGATTATTAAAATTTATCCCAAAGGTTAAATGCTTTCTACATTTGGGATAAATCTTAATGTGTAACAGACTTGGTACATTTGTAAAGTGTATTTTTTAAAAAAAATTTACATTTCAAATTCTACGAGCCATATTTTTAAAATGGTAACTTGAAGTTACGAATCAAATTATCACTTCATATTTAATGGTTACTCTTACAGAGATTTTTAAAATTTTTGAACTTTTTTATTGATGGAAAACGAGCTACAGGTCAGATTGGTAATAAAAAAGTAATTTATATTGCATCAGTCAACAGGGCAAGGGAAGTGGCTAAGGAGTGAGATCTTAACATATATAAAATTCAATAATTTTTAAACGGTTGACCTTAGAGTCTTGATTTGTATACCCTACACCCAGGGTATATTCACTTTGTCCTTCCGTTTGTAACGCAGAGAAGGAGGCGTGGCAGATATAGAAAAGTATATATATTCTTGATCAGCGTCACCTCCTGAGTCGATATAGCCATGTCCGTCTGTCTGTCTGGGTTGCTGGCTGGCTGGCTGTGTGTGTGTTGAAATACACTTTTTGGGAAAACTAAGCAAGATTGCCAGGCTCTTGGGTGGAATCCACAAGGCAGTAGAGGGCATGGTAGACCGAAAACAAACTGGAAAAGGAAATCCAAGAGTCAAGAAAGTCGTGGCAGGAGATCAAAGTCATCGCAAGGGATCGCGACAAATGGAGCCGTTTCATATTAATATATTGGCCCTATGCTCCTCGTAGGAGTTAAAGGAGAATCATACAGACGTCTCTTTAGTCAAGTTATCCCCCTTCATAATATTTCCATTATTGTTACTCATCCACGAAGCAATTTTCTTTAATATTACTTTTTGCTTTATCTGCACAAAATTTGTAAGGTGGTGTGAATGCAGCTACAGTTCTCAATATTCTCTTGCAGTCTATTTTGAACTCTCTCTCCTCTCTTATTATTATTTGTACATTATATAAATACATATACACAATAATTTGTAAGAATATCTGCTGTTTAACTAAAAGTTCCTCAGAGTTCCTTACAACACTTTAGTAACTTCGTGAAGCCCAGCGTGTGCGTTTGCCGGTTTTTAGATCTTCAATATACTTAAATCAATTTAATTTAATTTTTTCATAAAGGGTTAAGACTAAGATTGTATATAAATAAAAAAATTGTAAATGCAAAAATTGGAAATAACTTTGCAGTTATTTTGTGTATCTTAAATTATAATGAGCTCTTATGTGGAATCCCAAAAATTTTATTTGAAAACCGTTCGTGATTTTAGAATCATATTAAGTACAACACTTCGACGTTCACTCAGTTCAGAATAGTACTCTAAAAAGTTTGATAAATATTATAAAATTTTAATTAAAACTTATTAACAATTTACGTTCTTTATATTGACCTAAAGCCAAAATACAGAACATCTTTTGAATATTTTAAAAAATTTTAGTTTGTGGTCACATAAAATGGTAGTTATGAAAAGTATTAGTCACAAAACATGCACCAAAACATACCCTCGAACTCCATCGAAAGTGCTGTAGTTGTGAATATACCTGGGGTGTTTTTCTGTAACAAGCATTTAAGGGTTACTTTTACTGGCTTAAAACTCTCTATGACTTATTTCCTACCTTACTTGAGTTTTATCCACAGATTGAAATTTTAATAAATTGTAGTTGCGTTTTCATTTACTGCGTCTCAAATAGAAGTGCAATATTTTGTTCTTTTCCTCGAATAAAAAAAGAAGAAAAAACTTAGTTTAAATGTTGATTTTAAATATAAGTAATTGTCTAGCAATTTACTTTTTTAAACGACATGGAGAATACTAAGCCAATGTTTCGCACACCAATTTTTGTAAAATGTAAGTAATCTAAGTAACTACATACGAGTATGTAAGTATTATTATTATTTAGTATTATTTTCGGAACAAGTTTATTTTTGTGACACCAATAGCTCGTTTCTGTAACTTTAATCGAGAAAAACGTGAAATTTTGTGTTAAAACTCAAAATCATATAAGAAAAACATGGAGAAAACATGATATGAGCCAAAATTTTGCCTCGATGAATAGCAAAAGAAAATGTAAGCTATTGCGGCCTCGAAAGACAACCTTAAGTTGTCAAAATAAATGAAGAATAAATAAGAAATCTTCTGGAAATTATTTTTTTATTTTCCATGTAATTTTTCATAATAAATTGCATTTTTACACAAAATATTCATTGCAAAAGCGAGCCACGGACAGAATGACAAAGCTATGTCATATCTAGAAAACATCAGAAGTAGTGATTTGCCGGATTTGGTATTTTGGCTGGCTGGTAGTGGAAATACATTTTTGGGAAAACTGAGCAAGATGAAATTGGGTCACTGCCTCCGCCGTCAAAGTTAGCTCGTAGGATTGAAAATGTGCAAAATCGGTCAACGGATACTCCTACCGCCCATACAAAAAATAAATTCAAAATGCAGCTTTAGGAGTATTTTTCACCGCAATGCAGCCAAAATACACATCCAGATCCCACTGATAAAGATAAGAGTAATCCAACGGAAGTGTCGAGATTTATCAATAGTCTAGAACTGTTTTAGTAGAGAAAGAGACTGCGCAAAACATAGTCTTTTACAATAATACTAGTAATTTAATGCCTATGTATGTATTAAGTTTTAATGTATTGCTTGTAGGTATTGATATCTTAACAGTCAATACCAAACAAATTTTGCGCAGAAGTTTTTAATTTAAAAGATGCAGACTTAAACTGTTTAAATACCAGGGTTAAAAACTTTTCAGATGGAAGAATAAAAAACTTTATAAAAGTTTTGTGGCAACTAATCCTGCACGAAAGCAATTTATGTTTGTTTTCATTTTTAAAGACAGACAAAGAGACAGTTAGACAGACACTTAAGCATGGCATACCAGATGTGCCCAAATCCAAATGTAAGAAAACATCAGAGACATGAAGCGTGCAAAAGGAAACACTTTATTTTAACACCATTTTTAAAGTTTATCATCAGCACAACTTTTGTGGGGATACATAACAGTACTGAAACACAAAAGCTGCGTGTGTGTGTATGTATGTATCTAAATAAGCATATGTGTATGTCTTGCGTGAATATGATAGTACTTATACTGCAGGAAGTTTCTTAATCTCGAACGGTATGCCAAATATTATAAATTTTAAAATGTTTACCATTTCAGGATAGCACAATTAGGGTATTACTTATAATGTGGAATCCACTATGGCAACTATATATTAGACTGATTCACACAAAAAAAACTATATACATATAAAATTTTTTCTCTTGGATTAAGGTCTACAAAAATTGGAGCCTAAAACCAACGACATATTGTTTTTTTTGGCTAAAATATCCTCAAAAACGTTCATTATTTACGAGAGATGTCTAAAACTTACGAATAATGTGTAAGAATGTAATTTAATGCAATCTTCATATTAATTGCAATTTTATTACTTTATAACTCATTATTCTTAAGTTTCAAGCATCTCTCGTCTTTGGTGACCCTTAATGAAATTTTTGTAGAATATTTTTGTGGAACACTTTAATCCATTTTTTATTTATTATGGGTCCAAAAGACCCATAAGAAAAAGATATAATCGGCTAAGAAGTTCTAAAAATCGTTCTTTACGTGATTTCATGATGATCTTGGAACAACAAGTTTTATCCAAAATGAAGATTTAGAGTTTTACAGTAGGTTGAAATTTGGAAAAAAATTTTTGAGTGTATTTTAGCCAAAAAAAAAAACAATATATAACATATATGTCTCTGATTTAGGGTTCCAATTTTTATTTGTTTCATATACCTTTATACAAGACAAAAAAATTGATGTATTGTACGTCTGAGTTTGAGCATTTTTGAAATCGTAATAAAATACAAGCCGCATGAAGCCGAGGTTTTGCATAAATTGACGTTGCGCCACCTCTGAAAAAAAATCACAGCTCACTTTTTTGACACCCTCTTTCAGATTTTTGGGCGTATTAATGGAAATGAAAACTACATTTAAAAAAAACCGACTAAACTTTGGCGTAGAGCCGTTTTTTGTCCATGTTTCTGTATACTTAATTCAAAATATCAAAAATGTATATGTCTAGTTGTAGTACTACACACGGCGCTGTACTGAGAATTTAAATAACGATAGCAACACCCCTCTGGGGTTATTTCATATTATGAAAGCCTATTAAATTCTGCATATTTTGGTGAATTTTAAAAAAATCGTTAGAGCGGTTTTTGAAAAAAAGCCAAAAAACCGTTAAAATTGAAATGAAAAAAAAGTTTTGAGTTGACACACAAAAATTAATTTTTTATCAATATTTTAATAAATAATGATAATAATGTGTATACATTATGAAAGCATATTAAATTCTATAAGACTAAGTAGAAAAAAATCGATGGACCGGTTTTCAAAAAACTGGAAAAAAACCGTTAAAATTTCAATGAAAATCAATATTTTTAGTCGACATATGAAAACTAGTTTTGCTGATTATTGTAACATATAATGAAAATTATAAAAAATTATGGAAAAATTTTTCATAAAAAAATTTTTTCAAAAATTATTCAAAAAAAAAAAAAAGTTTTAAAAAATTCCAAAAAAATTCACACGTATTTTTTAGACGATTCTAACCATTTTTTGCTAGTACACTTTTTACGTAAGATGCTTTCTTCTCGAGTAAAAACAGATTTTTGCCTTCCGCGGGCGTTCAAAAGCCAAAAACTCCCATGTAGCGTCCGAATCCCATCTTGAGTCATACATCATTTTAAAGCTTATAAATTATGCTTTAACTTAAAGTACTTTTAAAAAAAATCGAAGGGGGCTTTTTTTAAAAAAAATTCAGAAGTATTTTTAAGTGTAAAAAATTTTGGTGAAAAAAAATTTTTTTCACCAAGAAATATTTTTTTATAAAAAGAACACTTCAAAATGAATGGGACCATTAACATAGATTTATCAATTTACAAACTTTAGTGTAAGCTATAAATTTTTGAAAAAACACCCTTTTCAAGAAAATGACTAAAAACGCCAACTTCAACACCCCGTATTTTAACAATAAATGGTACTAGGACCAAATCCTCCCGGATTGTTGTTCTTGCACACCGGATCTACCATATTGCAAAATTTGTGCGAAATCGGAGAAAAAAAAATTTTTTTTTTGGTACACTTGGCGTGGAGTGCTTCATATATAATATGTGTGTATATTTATAATTTTCATTATATGTTACAATAATCAGCAAAACTAGTTTTCATATGTCGACTAAAAATATTGATTTTCATTGAAATTTTAAAGGTTTTTTTGCAGTTTTTTGAAAACCGGTCCATCGATTTTTTTCTACTTAGTCTTATAGAATTTAATATGCTTTCATAATGTATACACATTATTATCATTATTTATTAAAATATTGATAAAAAATTAATTTTTGTGTGTCAACTCAAAACTTTTTTTTTATTTAAATTTTAACGGTTTTTTGGCTTTTTTTCAAAAACCGCTCTAACGATTTTTTTAAAATTCACCAAAATATGCAGAATTTAATAGGCTTTCATAATATGAAATAACCCCAGAGGGGTGTTGCTATCGTTATTTAAATTCTCAGTACAGCGCCGTGTGTAGTACTACAACTAGACATAAGTATACATTTTTGATATTTTGAATTAAGTATACAGAAACATGGACAAAAAACGGCTCTACGCCAAAGTTTAGTCGGTTTTTTTTAAATGTAGTTTTCATTTCCATTAATACGCCCAAAAATCTGAAAGAGGGTGTCAAAAAAGTGAGCTGTGATTTTTTTTTCAGAGGTGGCGCAACGTCAATTTATGCAAAACCTCGGCTTCATGCAGTTTGTATTTTATTACGATTTCAAAAATGCTCAAACTCAGACGTACAATACATCAATTTTTTTGTCTTGTATAAAGGTATATAAAACAAATAAAAATTGGAACCCTAAATCAGAGACATATATGTTATATATTGTTTTTTTTTTTTTTGGCTAAAATACACTCAAAAATTTTTTTCCAAATTTCAACCTACTGTAAAACTCTGAATCTTCATTTTGGATAAAACTTGTTGTTCCAAGATCATCATGAAATCACGTAAAGAACGATTTTTTAGAACTTCTTAGCCGATTATATCTTTTTCTTATGGGTCTTTTGGACCCATAATAAATAAAAAATGGATTAAAGTGTTCCACAAAAATATTCTACAAAAATTTCATTAAGGGTCACCAAAGGCGAGAGATGCTTGAAACTTAAGAATAATGAGTTTATAAAGTAATAAAATTGAAGGGAAAAAATTTTTTTTTTAACTTTTCAAAAAATTCCAAAAAAATCACACGTAGTGCTTGAATGATTCTAAGCATTTTTTGCTATGTACACTTTTTAAGTAAGATGTTTTCCTCTCGAGTAAAAAAAGATTTTTGCCTTCCGCGGACGTTCAAAAGCCAAAAACTCCCATGTAATATTTTTCACCAAGAAATATTTTTTTTATAAAAAGAACACTTGAAAATGAATGGGACCATTAACATAGATCTATCAATTTACAAACTTTAGTGTATGCTATAAATTTTTGAAAAAACACCCTTTTCATGAAAATGACTAAAAACGCCAACTTCAACACCCTGTATTTTAACAACTTATGGTACTAGGACCAAATTCTTTCGGATTATTGTTTTTGAACACTGGAAATACCATATTGCCATTTGAGCGAAATCGGAGCGTGTTTTGCTTCATATATGATATTAGTAAAAAAAATTGCTGAGCAAAATCCATGGCAAATCCTCCCGGATTGTTGTTCTTGCACACCGGATCTACCATATTGCCAAATTTGTGCGAAATCGGAGAAAAAACAATTTTTTTTGGTACACTTGACGTGGAGTGCTTCATATATATCATGTATGTTTTCTATAGAATAAAAAGTTTAACAAAAAATCAATAAAAACAGATTTTTTTAACGTTTTCCTTCATTTTTATGGTTTTCATTGAATAACTCCTAAACGGTAAATTGTATATGTACATATATTGCTTATCATTTCCCTAGAACCTGATAGTTTTGTTTTTTTCGTGCAACTCATCGTTCACAAGTTATGGCACATTAAAAATCAACATGTGGCGATGCACACTTATTATTATTATTTGTTAAAATATTGATAAAAATTTAATTTTTGTGAGTCAACTCAAAAATTTTTTTTCATTTCAATTTGAACGGTTTTTTGGCTTTTTTTCAAAAACCGCTATAACGATTTTTTTAAAAATTCACCAATATGAAATAACTCCAGAGGGGTGTTGTTATCGTTATTTAAATTCTCAGGGCAGCGCCGTGTACAACGAGGAAACTACTAAATTATCAAATTTGGGATAAGTGGCCTTTGATATTCTGCTCCAACCAGAGATTTCTAATGTGGAACCCCTTCGTAGTTATTAGGCCGGTCGTTCTCCATACAAAAAAAATTTTCGGGAAAACTGCCCTTTATTTGAAAGCTTACCTCGAGAGTATCTAGGAAACAAAAAAAATTTTTTTTTTGACCTATCTAAAAACAGCTAAAATGGTATTTTTTCCATAACTTAGGCAGATGATTTCAGATGACTAAAATTATAAGTCGTTGTAAAGGGCTTAATTAGACCTACATTTTTTCTCAAAGCATTTGAACCTCCAAAGTCATATTCGACTAGTGAGACCTAGTTCGTGTGGTTTGTATTCCCCAACTACAATTTTTTCTTTATATAGGGGAAGGTGGGGAATCGTGGGCCACGTTTTTATTTTGTTAAATATCTTCAAAAAAAAATAAAAAATTTTGCAAATTGTAATATGGTATGTTATTCTACATGAAGTTAGGTAACTTTTGACTATTACACTTTCTAACAATTCTTTTGTTTTTTTCGACTTTTCGTGGTTTGAAAAAAATTAGTGTTTTTGCGATTTTTAAAAATGGTGGGGAATCGTGGGCCACCACCGTAATTAAGTAAAAATGAAACAATTATGATGCAAAACTGTATTAAATTAGTTGAAATGACAAGTAAAGTTATTTTAATCGACTAAGTGAAGAAGAAGGGTTATGCACGATCAATCAGATACGCAATTTGGGCACGTGAAAATTTGATACAAAATATGTATTTATTATTTTATTTATTGATTCACAGCCTCCATTTTGCACAAAACATCATCACAACAACATACAAATGTGTATAGATACGAAAACTGTCAAAACACGGGTGGCCCACGAAGTGGCTCACGATTCCCCACAAGCTACTTTTTGCAAAACAACGGCGTGTAATTGACTTGTTGAAGTGTCATGCAAAATTACTTTTGTATGTTGAAAGGCAAAGGTCTAACGATAATAAAAAACATATTTAGCTGTGTTTTGTCGTAGCAATTCGTCCAAAAATGATGGAAATCAAACACGCAAAAAAAGTTTTGCAGATACTTTTTTTCTGCGAGTATTGTACAAAGCGAATAAAACGCGTACGTTTGTCAACAACCAATGTAAAAATAAGTTGAGGCTAAGAGAAAACGATTACAGTTGCATTTAACTATTTATCTCGACATACCGCCAAAAGGTGGCGGTGTCTCACGATTCCCCATGGCCCACGATCCCCCACTTTCCCCTAACATAAATAAAGTATTTGAAATTTTTTTTTACACCAAAGAATAAAAAATGTTGGCCTAATTAAGCCCTTTACAACCATATATATATTTAAAAAATCGGCCATCACCTCAAAGTTATGGAAAATACCATTTTGGCTGTTTTTAGAGTGCTCCAAAAAAAATTTTTTTTTTTTGTTTCCAAGATACTCTCAAGATAATCTTTCAAATAGGGGCTGGTTTTTCCAATATTTTTTTTCATCGACCCGGCGTTGCAGTTATAAAAAAACAAAAGTCGAAAATCTGAGTATATTCAAATTTCCAAAAATCTTAAAATTTATTTTTCTCAGAACCAGTAAATTTGAGTTACCTAGTTGTAGTATATATTAAGGTGACGTTATCCAATCCACCATTATGATTGTTATACATACACAATAACTATACCGGTTGACTCAAAAATAGGAGTTACAAATTTTATTCGTGTTAAAACTTATAGTTCTACCACATTGGCTTTTGTTTCTTTCTTTTGCATATTTTTTTTTTATACCCTACACCCAGAGTATATTCACTTTGTCTTTCCGTTTGTAACACAGAGAAGAAGGCATGGCAGATATAGAAAAGGATATATATTCTTAATCGGCGTCACCTCCTGAGTCGATATAGCCATTTTATAAATTTTACTCAGACACTAAGAACTATAAATGCAAGCTTTAAGCGAAAACTGGATAAAATCGAACAAGAGGGCGTGGCACCTCCCATATAAGCAAAAGCTTCAAAACGCTATACTGAAAACAATTTTTGAGATAATCCAACCAAAATTCATTCAAATTCTAAGGACTATAAATGCAAACTCTGAGAAAAACTGGGTGAATTCCCATGTAACCAAAATTTTCATGTATTTAATGTTTCGCCAGGCCAAAGGTAACACCCTTATTAGTCACATTGCTTAAAATTCCTTATTACAGGTGCGGGCTATGGAACAAAGGTTGAGTGAATGGCCAAAGCCACCGACAGCTACCAACTCACCGATTCATCAGAACACACTCCAACCACAACAATCAACTGTAGTTACACTTACTGCTGTTAGCACCCAACAAAATATAGGTCTTCCAACAACAGATGCTGTGAAAACAATATCTTCCCTCGAAATTCAAGTTGAGGAGCAGCGTCAGTTACGTTTACACGACGCCCGGCAAGTCGAGGCGAAAGCAGCAAAGATTAAAGAATGGGTAACTAATAAGTTACGTGAATTAGAGGAACAAAATCAGGTGTTGCGCGAACAGAATCTCAAGTGTAATCAACAATTGGAGCTTTTAAAGAATCATATAGCTAATCAGCCAAATAGGCATAGCAGCATTGCCTCTAATCAAGTGCGTAATAGTTTAAGTCTAGATGTACAGGACTTTGCAGAGAACAGTGAAGCAAGACGCCGTAGTGAAAGTTTAGACCATCAAGAAGTCATAAATCGACCACTTACCTCCTCGTTTCTCCATCATCAACACAGACGAAACCTTTCAATGGAGCCACACGAAGTGGAGCGCAACCTTGTTGCGACTGTAGAAGGATTGACATTATTACCGCTATCTAGCATATCACAAACAACGACTGCCGATCGTCCAGATAGCTCGGACACAGACACAGCACATGATTACGCAGAAATTTATACACCGTCATGTGAAAAAATTCCTAGTTGGTTAAAAAATAGCTCAGTTTTGGCAATAAGTGGAGGTAACTCTAGCACAACTACAACAAGTGAGTTAGGTGTACCACGTCCTCCAACTCCACCTCTCCATCGTTTTCCCAGCTGGGAGGCAAAAATATATCAGGTTGCAAACGATGGCTTAGTGGCTGCTGGAGAGTTAAATCAAGAGTTGCGTCTTCCAGTCGGTATACAAGAAGCAACCACTTCACTTGGACGTACAAATGTAGCGCATTCATTAGATCGTGGGACCCATGGGCGTAGTGCAGTGGGTACGAACAGTGCAAGTGGTACCATGGAGAGAGCAAGCACTAGTGCTACTGCCGGGGGTACAACAGCTACACCAGGAACTCCGCAACTGCCAACTCGTGCCCAACAAACTGCCAGCGGGGGATATTGTGATATTTCGGTTCCCGTTTATGCGACTGTAAAAGGGGTACGTAGTAAAAAAATGCTACTATATTATCTGTTTGAAAATAAATCCTATTGTGAAATAAATGATATCTACATTCGTTATTTTTTACAGCGCGCCTCTCAAATTCGTTCCATGCCTTTTACTGGCGATTCAAGTGATGATTCTAGTGACGGCGAGGATCACGCCGTTATGTTGACACATAATTCATCCAGTACGGACAATACAGAAACATCAACATCGGGTACAGCATCCAGTCCATCAAAAAGTTTAAAAACTTCTTCAAGCCTTAGTCCTGCTAAACGTAGTGGATCCGAAAGTCCAAAAAATAATAGAGCAAGAGGTTTGTATTAGACATAAGCGATACAATTGCTACGCTTTTCCCCTACGTAGTTGTTTGAAGTTGTTTTGAAGTATTTAGTTTCAAAGATGCAGTAAAAAAATTCTTAATAGTGGAAATTAAAATTAACAACAAAAAAAAAAGTATTTGTACTAATTTCATATACATATTGCATACATATTGTTCGATTTTCTTGTTTAATTTTATTTATTAGACTGATAAAACAAAAAAAAAAAATTTTCACTATCAAGACTTTTATTTAGTGTTAGTGAAATGTGAAGTGAAAGTGTTATCAAAAAATGCATTTGGCGGTAGTGGAACAGTTTTTCATTATCACAAAATTTAATTAAAAATTTTCAATTAAAGCTCCACAAATTTAGTGGTAGTGAAATTTCAAAAAGCCCACAAAATAGAGATCAAACAATTTGTTTTGTGGTAGCGAGAAGCTCAATGAACCAATAATTTGGTGCATTACCCCCAAGTTTGCTAGTATTTATTAAACGATATAACAGGGGTTGAAATAAGAAAAAGTTATTACTGCAGATTTTTTTTTGTTTTTATTTGCAATTTTTAGCAAAATTTTCTTAATGTCTTATTCAAGTGATTAATATTAAATAACAGATATCATGGCAATGGTTCAATTTAAAACTGAAAATTAATAGCGAAATTTTCTTCGAATGCATTTATAAAAATATGTTTAAAGTAGAGTTGCCGAGTACTTATTGTGGTTGCTACATTTTAGCCCAAATTGGTGAGGTTAGACAACTAAAACAACGGTTATAAGCGAAATAAAATGAGTATTTAGTTTTAACGATTAACGAAAACAAAGTAATATGAATTTGGGTGAAAGTTATTATTACAATTTTTTACAATATTCTGAAGTTATTACTGCAAATTTGAAGTTATTACAGCTTATTTCAATGCCTGCGATATAACCTAATTGCTTAGTTACATGTCTTTTGAATTTAATAAGATGCAGTCTGCAAACCATTTTACTAATATAAAATATTTACTTTTATTTTTGCTTCAGTCCTTTTTTTGTTTTTATTATGATTTCAACGCTCACAATTATATTTTACAAACTTAACAGTTGCACTTTCCCACATCACCATTACCTGCATCAAATTTCCTTCAAACAACAATTATCTACGTATCCCCCATGTATATCGATAAGTAATTTCAGATTTTTCATTTGAATCAGGCCTGTCGGACGAATACGCGATACCGCCAGATGCTATCTCCGAATCTACCTGTATGGACGCTTCTATGCCATCACTTTTAATGCGTCAATCCTATGTTGATTCACCAAATCGAAAAATTGAGTCTCTCGAAAAGGTAATTTGCAATTAATCAATACATACATATTTTTATAAGTAAGTTTTTGTATGCCCTATTAATGCACAGCACAGGGTGATGAAATGTTAAAAGTGCATTGTTTTTTTCACCAACTGTTTTACCAACATTTAATTATCGCTTAATTTACTCCCATTAGTCGTTTTCAATTACTCTCGGTAAGAGCGATAAGGCTGAAATAATTCTATTTTATTGTAAAAAAATACATTTTTTTTTGGTTTTTTCATCTTCAGCACAAAAAAAAAAAAATTGTTTCCTTTAATTCGCTAAACCACTTTTGCAAGGTGGATAATGATGAACCAGAGCTTTGGCTTTTCATTGCATTTTCAGGAACTTTTCGTATCAGTCATTTCGATAAGGCTTAGTTGACAGATAGTGAAATAAAATATTGTATTTTGTTTCCTTAGGTAGTGCCAGTAAGTTATTACAAAATTATAACTTTAATACCCTTATAACCGTGAATACATTGAACGCTTCACTTGTAAGATAAATATCAAGAAAAATATGGTTCAATTTTTTTTTCTGTTTTTATTTAGATGGGTCACCTAGCCAAGCTTGGTGGAAAATTAAAAACATGGCGTAAACGTTGGTTTATACTCAAAAATGGCACGCTTACTTATTGGAAAACGCAAAACGATACCAATCGTAAGCCACAGGGCCTAATTCTACTTGACGAAGCTTGTCGAATTAATCGTGCTGATGGTGCTTCTACTTTTGAAATTGATACTGGCAAGAAAGTCTATTATCTAACGGCAGACTCAAATGCTACTATGGATGATTGGATACGCGTACTTCAGAATGTCCAACGACGAAATGCTACTAAATTGTTACTCAGTCGTGATGATCAAAAACCAACAGTGCAAGGATGGGTGACGAAGGTTAAAAATGGTCATGCTAAAAAATGTTGGTGTGTTCTTTTGGGCAAGATGTTCCTCTACTTTAAAGCTCCTGGGGAAGTGGTAAGTCACTTAAATACAGAAATGTTGTATTGTATATTAAAGGAAAAAATCTTAATTTGTTTTCAGAATCCGTTGGGACAAATAAATATGAGAGACGCACGCGTCGAAGAAGTTGAACATGTGTCAGACTCAGACTCAGAAGAGCGTGAGGACACATCACAAAGTCAGGCGCGATTAACTGTAGCTATATATCCTGCACATCAAGGGCCGACTTATTTATTACTGCCAGGAAAACAAGAACGCGACAATTGGATATATCATTTGACAGTGGTATCAGGAGGTAGTCTTCATGTAGGCACGCAGTATGAACAACTCGTTCAAAAACTTATGGAAACGGATGGTGACCCAAGTACGTGTAATAACGAAATATCCAAATAGAGTCGTTTAAGAAGAAAAACATAAGAGTTTTTCAAAATGAAACCATACAGCTTTTGGACTTCATTATAAATTATTTCTTGTAGGAGAATAAGTGAGGAAAAAGCGATTAATTTGAATCATTTAAATTACTCTTTCTTTTGTTTATTTTTGAGCTTTTACCATCTGCAACAGCCGATTTCATAAGATAATCGTTCCAAAAGATATAAAATATCCAAAAGACATAAAATTTACAAGAGCTGTAAAAATTCAAGTTTCCTACACTTAGAACTACTCAACATTATTATTATTGATACTATTATTCAGTCTCATGGCATTGACATACGAAAGTTGTAAAAATTTTTAAGTAGTAACAAAGTTTTTATTAAATTTTAGGGTAGATGCCCCTTCAAACCCTACAAAACGATCAAGAATGTTTACTTTAAGAGTTCTTTTAAAATTTAAATAAAAAATATTTTTAAACGTTCTTAAAATAGTGTATCAAGTAGCTTTGGTCTAGTGATTTGTTGGATCTGTCCAGAATTTTAGTCCATAGTCCTGATAATCAAAAATCTAAGTATCTAGTAAGTAAAATAAAGGTAATGAACATATTGTCACCTGAAATGCAAAAAGGCTTAACACCATTTTAAGTTTTTTCAAAGGCATTGTAAAAAACATCTTAAAAGTCCAAATATTTTAGATTTTAAAGATAGTATCGAGTAGTATTGCATAATACCGATTATGTTTTAGGCAATATTTGCTCAAACTGGCTTTAAAATCTAAAATATTTGGAGTTTTGACAGGCTTTTTGCAACGTCTTTGGAAAAATTCAAAATGATGTAATGGCTTCTTGCATATCGGATGACGATAAACTAAAACAGAATTTTCATTAAACTATAATAAATTACATATCTTGATCTAGAAAGATTTCAACAATAAAAAGTTAATAGCTTGGCTTCTCAGAGTTTTACTCAGGATTATTCCTTGATATACGAAATTTTAATCGATAGGTTGACTTAACGTTAAAAAACGTATTCTAGATTGCCTCAACCTTTTAATAAGGGTTTAAATCGCTCAGTTTTAGCGGGGCGATCCCAAGCGTCAAATTTCTAAAGGCTCATATTTAAAATTCTAACATATGTATAAAATAAGCAATAAAAAACCATTAACCTTTCTATAGAAGATATATCGCATACATATATTTATAACAGGTTGTGTACTTTGGAGGCATCCAATACTTCTGCATACTAAAGAAATTATCACTGCTCCACTTTCATCTTTACATTCAGAGGCTATGCAGCCGGAAGCTATAAAACTATTTAAAGTATAAATATTTTTAATCATAAAAATTTGTTTATAACGTTTTTTTTTTTACTTCTGTCAGAGTTGCCAACTGTTCATGTCAGTTGCTATCAATCAACCTGGCATCGATTATCATGTGGTACTTGCTCAAAATGCTCTGCAGCACAGTTTGGACATGCCTGAGCTACAAACGGAAATGATGTGCATTTTAATAAAGCAGACCTCCCGACATACAGGTCAAAAATTAAGTGTCGGCGTCCAGGTAAACAAGAAACTGGGCAAACAAACGCGCGTAAGTTTTTTAGTTGCAAAGAGCTTTTTCTTGTTTTTTGTTCTGAAATTTGTTTTAGATGCAACCCGCTTCCTCCCTTAAGCTTGAAATTTTAGCCCAAGAAAATTTGTAGAATTTTTTATTTATTTCTAAAAAATTCAAATCCTAATTAATCAATACATACATATACTTAGATTAAAGATCATGCGAAAAAAAAGCAACACAGATTGAGTTTGTCAAACGTTACTTATTGGCTACTTATTTGAAGATAATGGGTCTTATCATGAAAAAAATTCTCGAAAATTATAGAAAAGAGAAACATAACAAAAATTACAAAAACAATTGTTGTTGTTGTATAACAAGCCTATATATATTTTTTTTTTTTTTTTCACTTTAGTTTTCTTGTTTTAGTTTTTCTCTGTTTAATATTAAATAAATTTTCTTGTGGTGACTCAAATTTTGATTTTCTTAAAAACTTTGAAATATCTGACCCTTTTGAAGGTATTTTAGAGTTCAATTAAAGAAACTTCAAATTGCTATCATCATATAAAATAACAACAATTTTTTTTAGAGTTTTTGGAATATTTCATAGTAGTGCACAAAAATAAAAATGTCCCTACTTAACATTTATAGAAAACAATTAGTTATACCTACCTTTCAAATGGAAGGGGAGAGTCACCGGTTATGAGACACCTCCGGGCATGAGACAGTCGATTTTTTCTATGATGCAAAATTATTGTTGCCAATCTGACTACTGTCGAATTATCCTCTTACTATGACCAAGTTTTTAAGCCAACACCGAAGTGAAAAGATCTATTGCTTATTTTAGTTATACACCTCAGGTCGCAACTCGACTGTAAAAAGTTTTTTATGATCTGTTTCAAAGTGTTATATTTTGGATTTAATCAACTGCAAATGGGAAGTGTCATGAGTTAGCGTATAGTGTTTTATATCTACTTTGTGATACGATTTGGGTTTGTGCAAATAAAAATGGTTAAAACATTATGTTTTGGCTTTTCTTAAAAAGTGTCATGTATCCGGGTATGAGACACATCATGTATCTGGGTATGAGACACTTTTTTTTCGAACCGAAATCGTGTGCAACTATCAAATATCGACATTTATTTAATGATTCATGTGTTAACTTACAGTTGTGGTGTTTTTATTTCGTATTTTCTAATTTAAATTGCATTTTAAAAAAAATTTGTAACGATATGGGCATTTTTTCTTTGGAACCAAAATCTAGTGCAACTATCATATATCAATATTAATGTAACGAAAAATGAATAAAAGTTTGTGCTAACACACAGTCATGGGGTTTTTATTTCATATTTTCTGATTTCCATTGCATTCTTCTAGGTGTCTCATACTCGGATACAAATTCCAAATTGCTAAAAAAAGTACTTAGAAAATTGGCCGTAACTTTTGAACGTGATGAAATAACTTTCTACAACCTTCAGAAGAAAGTTGTGAACATTTCTTACCTTTTGAAGTATATATAAAACACCTGAAATGGTTTGACCAGTAAAAAGTTATGGCACAGAAACAAAACCCGTCTCAAAACCGGATACATTCCCTTAATTGTATATTGCTTTTTCAAAGGATATATCTATTTTTTTAATTGGTGCATTCTGCAATGTTTCAATTATAGTTCACATTGATTTCATCGCAAAAGTTTGCATGTTGCAATAGTTATGCCCATTAAAAATCAAAAAAATGAGGACTCTATTTTATTTTTTTGATGTATTCTCGACAGTTTTTGTTGAAATACGGAGAAAATATTTTCATGTTTTTGGTATTATTCGTTAAACATATTCCAAATAATGTGTCGATATCCAAAAATTACCACTAATTTTCTTTTTTACCATTAAAATACAAAAAAAAAGTGTGACTCCAAATCTCTCACTTTTTGTGGATTTGCCCATAAGTCTAAAACTAAAAGACGTTGTAAAAAATTAATGTAATTTTTAAATTTTCTGGCCCCCAATTACTCTAAAAACAGTTATTTGGAATCTCTTTTCTCCAACAAAAGCTCTAAATTTAATTTGGGACCACTGTGCAGCATCAATAAATCAATCTAAATTTTTTCTATCGAATAGCTAATGTAGATTTCTAGCATTAGAAATATTTTTGAGACAAATGTCCTTAAAATTGATTTGAAATGTACTAGTTGCCCCGGGAGCGCCTTCATTCGCCGTTCCCGATACTCTTTAAAAATGTGTGTACCGAATCACATCCATATTGTCAAACAGTCTCAGAATGTTGATGCCAGAATTTTTTAATATCTCGGTCGAAGTCGAGGATTTTCAAAAAAGAGTTTGTCCCTGAATCTCACCTGATAACATGTCATTGAATGTAAAAAATCATTCAAATCGGATAGCTGATTTTTGATTTATGGGATTTTCTAAGAACCCGGACGAAGCTGAGATTATTTCGAAGCAAAATGTATCATAAGACCTTGATATGCTAAATATCTATGAAAGAAAAAAAAAATGATGCAAATCGGACAAATGGTTCTAGAGTTATGGAGAGACAGACAGACAGACGTATTTTATATCGTAGTGTGAAGATAATTTTTAAAAAAATGGTTTACATCTTATCATAGGGGAGGTGGAGTTTGTTCAAGATATTCTTTTTTGTGCTATTACTAGGTGTACAAATATGAAACCGGTAATGACATCTAGCGGTCGATAGCCGTATATGTATGAGTTTCCGAACCGTACCAAATGTCGTAATTGTTCATTCTGTCATCTGTCAACAATATTCAGTTCACAATTTGTCAAGTTTCATACAACAGCGCATTTTTTCCGCTCGTAAGGATGTCGAATTTTGTACCTGAAAACTCTTATTTGCGGGAAGCATTGATTTTCTGTTTCCATTTAAAGAAAAGAAAAGGTTTTCTCCATCGAATCATCACTGGCGATGAAAAGTGGATTTATTTCAACAATCCCAAACGAAAAAAATCATATTTAAGCCCTGAAAGAAAAAAAAAATGATGCAAATCGGACAAATGGTTCTAGAGTTATGGAGAGACAGACAGACAGACGTATTTTATATCGTAGTGTGAAGATAATTTTTAAAAAAATGGTTTACATCTTATCATAGGGGAGGTGGAGTTTGTTCAAGATATTCTTTTTTATGCTTATTACTAGGTGTACAAATATGAAACCGGTAATGACATCTAGCGGTCGATAGCCGTATATGTATGAGTTTCCGAACCATACCAAATGTCGTAATTGTTCATTCTGTCATCTGTCAACAATATTCAGTTCACAATTTGTCAAGTTTCATACAACAGCGCATTTTTTCCGCTCGTAAAGATGTCGAATTTTGTGCCTGAAAACTCTTATTTGCGGGAAGCATTGATTTTCTGTTTCCATTTAAAGAAAAGTAAAGGTTTTCTCCATCGAATCATTACTGGCGATGAAAAGTGGATTTATTTCAACAATCCCAAACGAAACTAGTGTTAATAATTATTGTGAAATAAATAGTCCAGTCATTATAGTAAGTTCACCTCGGAATTCGAGATACCCAGCTGTAAGTCTGTAAATACTTGTATATTGACACCCTAAAAGTTCTCTCAAAACCTACATATGATAGAGTGTAAGCAACTATTAAATTTCAAGGTCAAAGGTCACAAAAATCGGTTTTTTGCGCTTTTTTTTGGAAATATCTCATTTCCTATGGGTTTTTTGCTATTTGTATTTATTATCAATATTGTAGAAAACAAAATTCTCTACAAATTTTGTTGAAAAAAATTTTTTATACGATGAACCGTTTTCGAGATAGAGGGCGGAGAGCGCGCGGTCACAGCATCACTTCAGGTCAACCGGTGCCTCCGGTCGAAAACGCGCCATATATAATTGATGAACTATCGATAAATCAATGATTATAAATATTTGTCAATTTTTATTAACTTTTATATTATATTTAGCATTTTTTTCCTAACCTATCCACTTTTTATTCAGTATTAATTTATTTAACAACACTTACCTGCCCATGTAATTGCAGAATTGTTAATGAAAATATAGAAATTATATTTGAATTTTACCCTAATTAACATTAATAACTTCTTACATGATGAAAAAAAAAAAAAAACAAATAAATTATGAATTAATCTTTTTATTAAAAAATATCATTCAATACATTTATTTTTATTGAAAGTAAAAAAGTGGAATAAAGGGTACAAAAACTACAAATTATAATTTGAATCATCTTCTTTCTCTTCATCGTCGTCTTCTGGCTGCTGATAAATTTCAAACTGGTCTTCATTATCGTCTTCAACGACATTTGTCTCAAGTTCTTCCATGATTTCGGGGTCAAAGGTTCCATCTTTGTTAATGTCGCGCTGATATGGTAGAGCATTGAGACAAGCTTGCCCATTACATTGGCCACAAGCTAAAGAGCATTGCAAGCCCGCTTTCCTGCATCCGAATCGCGAACCACAACCACTCTTGCAGTTGCAGAAAAATGTATTTAGCAAATCTTCTGGAGCAGGTTGTTAAATTGTCATGATAGGCTCCAGAAAATCGTTTCGCATTGCCCAACCCCATACTTGGGGTTCCAAATCATGTCCTAACCAAGTTTGAACTTGATTATATACACGGTTGAAATGTTGATGAGCAGCTGCACTTGTTGGTGGATGATCGAGACTTTTCACAGATTTCGGAGCATTATAGACTGCCAATAAGGTTTGAGTTCCACTCTCTAATAATCTCTGGGCCGAACAATTTTCTTCCTCAAATGCTGCAGCTGGTTCATCCAAATTTGTCAGTTTCTCAAAAACTTTTCAAAATGATTTTTTCCCTTTTTAAAAAGCGCAGAAGTTGTGTCACAGCCACTTAATGCGTGCAGAAATAAAATATGTGTTTAGGAATGAGGATAATTATCAAAACTTTTAGTCGAGTATATCTCCGTTTTTATATTTCCTTTCCCAACTTTTTTAAAGAAAATTTCTTATTCGTAAGACAGTGTATGCTCAGTTAAAATGACAAGTAAATATCTTGTCCTATTATAACTTCAGTTTTTTAAGACTTTGATTCTTCAGTTGCAGTTTCAACAATAAGAACATCCGCATCATCTCTGGCTTGTTTAGTAGTAATATTTGCAAAAAATCAAACACTTTTCACCTCGTTTTTTACGGAGTACTAATGGAGAAGTTATGGTTTCTCCTTCTTCTTGTTTCCGTTTTGCTGCTTGGATACAGTTTTTACTAATGTAAACACTTCGGCACTTTTCATGCACTTTAACAGAGGTTACTGATTTTAAATAATCAATTTTTCCGTCGTTTCGTTCGACACTTGCAGTTCGTAGAGTTTTCATACCGCGCACTACTTCAACAAGCGATTCACCTCCCGAATCTGACTTATTACATAGAAAACACAAATCAGCCATAGTTCTTGAAATTGTACGTCCGTAGTTTACCAAGATACGATTCAAACTGAAGGAAGGTAAGTGTTGTTAAATAAATTAATACTGAATAAAAAGTGGATAGGTTAGGAAAAAAATTATAAAATATAATATAATAGTTAATAAAAATTGACAAATATTTATAATCATTGATTTATCGATAGTTCATCAACTATATATGGCGCGTTTTCGACCGGAGGCACCGGTTGACCTGTAGTGATGCTGTGACCGCGCGCCCTCCGCCTTCTATCTCGAAAACGGTTCACCGTATAAAAAATTTGTTTAGACAAAATTTGTAGAGAATTTTGTATTCTACAATATTGATAATAAATAAATAAATAGGAAATGAGATATTTCCAAAGAAAGCGCAAAAAACCGATTTTTGTGACCTTTGACCTTGAAATTTAATAGTTGCTTACACCCTACTATATGTAGGTTTTGAGACAACTTTTAGGGTGTCAATATACAAGTATTTACAGACTTACAGCTGGGTATCTCGAATTCCGAGATTCTTACCTAATTTAAGCTTAAATGACTGGACTAAAAGTAAATTTAAAAGTAAATTATGTTTAAATAATAAAAATAAATTGTCTTTACTTTATTTCACAATGATTATTAACACTAGTCTCATTTTAATTTTCTTATAAAATTTAAGATGCTGATGTGTCTTGTAGCTTAAGGATCTTGTTTTATAATAAATAAACAAATAAATAAAATAAATAAATAAATAAAAATAAAAATCATATTTAAGCCCTGGTCAACGACCCAAATCAACGCCAAGACCAAAGACAATGCTGTGTATTTTCTGGGATCAGCGTGGTGTTATTTCGTATGAGCTACTAAAACCAGGTGAAACAGTTACTGGTGCACGCTACCATCAACAATTGATCGCTTTGAACCGTGCTATACGTCAGAAGAGGCCCGAATTTCAACTTCGCCATGACAAAGTTGTATTCCAAGATGACAACGCATCGCCACATCGAGCAGCGGTCAATAAAAACTTGGTAGAATCGTACAACTGGGAGCCCCTGCCCCACCCGCCGTACTCACCAGACCTAGCGCCGTCCGATTACTATTTGTTTTCATCGATGGGACACGCACTCAACGATTCGCACTTCAATTCTTACGAGGAAGTGCAAAAATGGCTCGATGAATGGATAGCCTCAAAAAACGAAAATTTTTTTTGGCGAGGAATCCATAAATTGCCTGAAAGATGGGAAATATGTGTAGCTAGCGAGGGGAAGTACTTTGAAGATTAAATTTGGAACCATTTTTGCAAAATAAACGTGTTTTTTTTAAATAAAAATTACCGGTTTCATATTTGTACACCTAGTAGTATATTCGGGAGGGGGTCTAACATCTTTGAAAATGATGAGCCTATGAGCTAATTTTTTATGATTACACTAGTTTACAAATGATTAAAATTTTTTTTCCCAGCGAATGCCGTTACTCATTTTATATGAAAAATGGGCTACTGATTCCGAAAATCGCATTTTTTTTTTTTTATTTCGTGTCGTTTTCGAGATATCGGTCATTTTCGGTTTTTGGACCAAAAAAAAAAGATAGTTCCACTTAAATACAAATATCTCAAGAACCAATGTTTGTATTGAAACAAATAATATGTCATATTAAAGGTAATTAAATTACCTACAAATGATACTCACGTCACTTTTTGGCTGGTTTGTTAGTTTCGATGAAATAAATTGATTTCAGAAAAAAAGAGTATATTTTTCCGAAAAAATTACAAAAATGTCTAAATCAACTGCAGATTTTTACAAGAAAAAAAAATTTTAAAAATCATTTTGTATTTTTATATCATAGTCTATAAATTTGTTAGGCAAATAAAATACTATTTAAGAAAATCGATGGAAAAATGCAAAAGTTGTATACAATTCATTGATAAGTTACCAAAATGCGTTTTTCCCTATTTTTCCGTTTTTTTTGTAATAAACTGTTCGAAAATTTGAAACTTTTTGTAAAAGAAATTAGAAAATCCAAAAAATTCTTAAAGAAGGCATTAAAAGGAAATACCCGTGCCTCGCCGTTTTTCTCTAGCACGTCAGATTTTTTTTTAATCGATTTTTGAAGTTTTTTAATCCACTGTACATGAAAAAACAGAAATAACGCATTCTTGTGTTAAATCGATGAATTTAACTATATGATCCTTACATCTGAGGTGTATCATGTCTTCAGCAAACTTATGCAGGATACTACGCGGAATATTTTTGTAGACAATTTTAACCCTCTCAAACCCGCACATGTAGGTCAAAATGAACTTCATGTGGGGGTCAAAATGACCCACATGTGAGGGTTTTAGAGGGTTAAAATTGTCCACAAAAATATTCCTCGCAGTATCCTGCATAAGTTTACTGAACACATAATACACCTCAGATGTAAGGATCATATAGTTAAATTCATCGATTTAACACAAGAATGCGTTATTTCTGTTTTTTCATGTACAGTGGATTAAAAAACTTCAAAAATCGATTAAAAAAAAATCTGACGTGCTAGAGAAAAACGGCGAGGCACGGGTATTTCCTTTTAATGCCTTCTTTAAGAATTTTTTGGATTTTCTAATTTCTTTTACAAAAAGTTTCAAATTTTCGAACAGTTTATTACAAAAAAACAGAAAAATAGGGAAAAACGCATTTTGGTAACTTATCAATGAATTGTATACAACTTTTGCATTTTTCCATCGATTTTCTTAAATGATATCTTATTTTCTTCACAAATATATAGTCTATGATAAAAAAAAAAAATATTATAAAAAAAATATGTCTTCTTGTATAAATTTGAAGTTGAATTTGATTTTTTCTTAATTTTTTCGAAAAAAAAAAATTTTTTTTTTTAGAAATCAATTTATTTCACCGAAACTAACGAACCAACCAAAAAGTGATGTGCATAATATTTGTAGGTAATTTAATTACCTTTAATATGACATATTATTTGTTTAAATACAAACATTGGTTCTTGAGATATTTGTATTTTAATGGAACTATCTTTTTTTTTTGGTCCAAAAACCGAAAATGACCGATATCTCGAAAACGACACGAAATAAACAAAAAAAAATGCGATTTTCGGAATCAGCAGCCCATTTTCCATATAAAATGAGTAACGGCATTCGCTGGGAATTTTGGCTGTAAACTAGTGTTATTTAATTTTTCTTTTACATATTGAGCTCTTGCAGCCAAGTCGACATACATATTTGTAAATTTTTTTAAAATTTATTCTTATTAACCTATTGTTGTGTTCTAGTCTGTGTCTCTTTCATGACTGACTCATGTCTTTATTATAACAGTATGCTTAGTATTTTGCAATTCTTTAAAAAAGATCTTAAAAACCGCCTTATTGACCGCGCTATTTTTAAAAAATTAAAACAAAATTAATAAGTTTTAAAATTTATTAAGTGGATGCATTTCGACTTTCGTCATCATCAGCACAAACGTTTTTCAAGACTAACAAAATCAAATAAATTAAAACACCATTAACATAACTGCTTAATCAATGTAAACATTACAGCGTCAAAGTAAAAAGCATAAAACAAAAATACAGATTAACAGTGGCAAAGCAAAAAAGCAAAGAAAAAATGTTTTTGAACATATTAATGCACAGCTGTGCAGAACAAATAAATAAACAAAAATGAAAGAGACAAGTGCAATTGAAATAAACATAATGCATAAAAACACCGCAACTAAAAAAGCTTTACTTGTAAAGCACATTAAACAAAGATGACTTGATCGGAGCTTCCATCGTGTTCATCGATATGCTTTTATTTTTGTGCATGTAAATGCTTTCGTAAGCGTCCAATCTCCTTTCTTCTCCAACATGTCTAACTAATTTCAGCTGTTCTTTGCTAAAACTATGCGAATTTTCTAATGCGTGTAAAGCAACAGCTGATTTGTTTGGCCTATCGTACTTTATATGTCCTATGTGTTCGTTGAACCTCGTTTCAATATTTCGCTTCGTCTGTCCAATATATTTTTGTTCACATTCGTTGCAACTAATTTCGTATATCCCAGCTTTCTTCATGGTTTCTGTTTTGTCTTTTGTTGACCCTAATAAATTTTTTATTTTGTCGTTGGAGGTAAAAACTAAATCCATGTTTTGTTTTTTAAAAATTTTTCCTAATTTGTTTGTTATAGTTGGAGCATAATGTATTTGAATGCGTTTCTTCTCAGTGGTAATTGCTGATTTCAATGTTGTCAAATTTAATCTTTTAATTGTTTTTGTTTGTTTTTCTACCATCTTCGTGATCATTTTATCATCATACCCGTTTAGCTCTGCTACATATTTGATGTAGTTTAACTCTGTCATATAATTTTTTATATTTAATGGTAAGTTGCATAACCTAAACACCATCGAGTTGAATGCAGCTTTTTTGTATTGCAAAGGGCAATACGAGTCATTAGGGATAAATCTCGGAACATTTGTTGGTTTTCTGTACACCGTTACTGCTAACCTATCACTAATATCTCTGTTAACCAGCACATCTAGAAAGGGTAATTTTCCATCTTTTTCAATTTCGCAAGTAAATTTCACCGTTGGCCACTTTGAATTCAAAACATCTAACGTTTCGTTTATCTTATTTACATTAATGATTGCAAATACATCATCAACATATCTGAACCAGGTCTCTGGTAACATTTGTTCAGTTTCTAAATCTTGTTCAAATCGAGACATAAACAATTCTGCTAAAAAAGGAGACAACGAGTTTCCCATTGTTGTGCCTTCCTTAATCTTATAAAATCTATTTAAAAATTGGCAGCAATTGTACTCCATGCACAACTTAGCAGCTTTAAAATATATTTTCCTTTTCTCCTCATCATTTTCACGATCATTAAGCCACTCTTGCAGAAAATTTAGAGTATCTAGCATAGGGATGCTAGGAAACAGAGCCACAACATCAAAAGAAATAAGAACCATATCTCTATTAACTGTGACATTTTTGATTTTCTCCACAAATTCAAAAGTATTTTTCACACTTCTACTAAATCCTTGACTATATTTTTTGAACTCCTTGACAAGCCATTTAGAAATTTTTTCAGTTGGTGAATTTATATTTGAGATAATCGGTCTCATTTTCAAAATCGGTTTGTGCGTCTTTGGTAAGCCATAAAGTTTCGGAACTGACGGATTGGAAACCATTAAACTCCATTTAATCTTTGGTCCAAAAATCTCTAGTATATCTTTAAGTAATGCCGTTGTACCTCTAATCATGCCAGGTAAAGGTGTTTTCTTCAGTTCAACGAAATTTGGAGCATATGTCTGTATATACTTATAATAAGTAGGGTGTATGGTACACACAAGGGTGTACCATATACAAAGAATATTAAATACTAAACTACAACTTAAGATATGAACTTAAAATATGTATACTATTTTATGCCATCATAAACAAATTAAATATTTTTGGTTGTTTTCAGAGTGTGCAAATTTTGTGTAAAATATTATGTGCTTTTATGAATTTTTCCGAATCAATTACTCGCTTTTCTGTATCATGTTCATTTCATGGTCAGGAATACTGATTTTGACTTCTTCCGATACGTGGCTATAGAAATAATAAATTTTATAAAGAAACTTATACGTTTGTTATGCGTTTTGGTTTATATTTTACAAGTTATAGAACCCCTGCAATACATTATTAGTGAACAATTTTTCGAAGTATACATATCGTGACCTTAGTACGACATGATTTTATTTGCTATACATCTATGTAGTTAGAACCCTTTTGTCCTAAGGTCGGGATATATAAATATGAAGTACATATATTTTTAAATTTTTGACCTTTTTTATTGTTAAACTATTGATGAAAAAACTAGCTACAGATCAGAATTAACAGTCAAATTATTTAAATTTTATTGTCGATATTTCGTTTTTCTTTGAAAAACATCATCAGGAACAAAAAAAAAATTACATATTTAAAGACTATTTGGCTTAAGAAATATTAAACAAAAAACAAACTAGGAATGGTGCTACCTTTGGCCTGGCCAAACATTAAATACCCTACAATGCAGTATTTTGAAAATTTTGCTTATATTGGAAGTGCCACGCCCTCTCGTGCGAAGTCACCCATTTTTTTCTCAGAGTTTGAATTTATAGTTCTTAGTATTTGAGTGAAATTTGGTTGGATTATCTCAAAAAATGTTTTCAGTATAGCGTTTTGAAGCTTTTGCGTATATGGGAGGTGCCACGCCCTCTTGCCTGATTTTATCCAGTTTTTGTTTAAAGATTTCAGTTATAATTCTTAGTGTCTGAGTAACATTTAGTTCGATTATCTCAATAAACGCTTTCAGTATAGCATTTTGAAGCTTTTGCTTATATGATAGATGCCACGCCCTGTTGTCCGAATATGCCCAGTTTTTGCTTAGAGCTTGCGCTTACAATTCGTAGTATTTATGTGTATTTTGGTTGCATTATCGTGAAAAATACTCCAAAATTTACATTTTGAATATATTTTTTGTATGGGCGGTAGGCGTGTCCGTTGACCGATTTTGCTCATTTGACCCCGAGTTAACTTTGACGACAAAGGCTGTGCACCAAATTTCATTGAATTATCTTGCTTAGTTTTCTCAAAAAATGTATTTCCACACACAGCCAGCCAGCCAGCCAGCCAGACAGACAGACAGACGGACATGGCTATATCGACTCAGGAGGTGACGCTGATCAAGAATATATATACTTTTCTATATCTGCCACGCCTCCTTCTCTGCGTTACAAACGGAAGGACAAAGAGAATATACCCTGGGTGTAGGGTATAAAAATACAACATCTAACAGATATTGTATAACAAACAACGCTTGACCACTAGACGTTAGATGTTGTGTTTTTGTTTATTATTTCTTAAAGCAAATAATGTTTAAAATTAAATTTTCCCGTCATTTATTCATGTAATTTTTTTTGTTCCTGATGATGTTTTTCGAAGAAAAACAAAATATCGACAATAAAATTTAAATAATTTGACAATTAATGCTGACCTGTGTTTCGTTTTTCATCTATAAAGCTTATAGATACAATTATATGTATAATTATAAAAACGTTTTGTATACAACTAGAATTTTTTAGTATTTGCTGTAAATTTCATTCATATACGTTTATCCGTTATTTTATTGTCTAGTTGATGTTGTGCTTTATTGTTTAACCTTTGAAAATTCATACCCACACACACATACTTATACATATACATAAAGAAAACGTCAGTTTATAGTTTCTGAGTTTAAATCAATATATATACCTATGTATATGGGTCATTCTAAATGGACCAAAAATTAGACAAATATGCGAAGTAACCCGCAATGCACGAGATGAGTCTTCACTTTTTGATGCCAAAAGTTTTCAATGCATTCTTGATTTTATTGTTGTATTTGGTATTAAATTTATCTGAGTTTAATTCTTGATAATCCATGGCCGACACATGCACTTTTTAATGGACACGTTTCATTTTTTTCTCTTACCATCAAGTTAAAGTGTCTTTCAAAACAATAAAGTCTTCATTAACATTTCTTAAGATTCTCACGAATACATTGGTTGCAGTTATTGTTCGTTTCAATATTAAAAGTCTAAATTTCTATGCGATCACGCTAGCCTCAGAAATATGTATATCATGTATGAAACATACAATTTTTATTGTGTTTTGAAATTAAATTCTTGTATTGAGCACAATAAATGACCAAGCCGAGTTCATAACGAAAACAAATTCCATGAATAGTGCTACATAAGCCTAATTTAAAACAGACTTATGTATATCATTATATTTGTACAAACTACTATGTAAATCACAGAAAATGAAATTTGTCATTTTTCAATTTTTTACTTAAATCTTGCCATTATCTTTTTCGCCTCCCATGAATGAATATTTACAGCAACTACTGTTGTGTGCTACGCAGAGTCTTTTTACCTGTGATGCCCAACAAGGTGGGACAGCTCAAGCCAACGGCAGTTCTCCCACATCATTACAGGTATGGGGAGAATTTACACCGCAATAATAAAATATAAATTATCTTGAGTTGGATTAAATTTATGTTTAACAAATACATAAATAATATTGAAAATATTGATAAGTATTTTATTTTTTTTTTAACTTTTTAGGCACCAGCTCCACCTCCGATTATTGATTGCAAGTCAAATCCACCAGCGTACTCATTCGTACAAGGCTGGCAACTATTATCGTTGGCGGTTTCGCTTTTTGTACCCAAATCCAGTCGGTTGCTATGGTATTTGAAATTACATTTATCAAGGAATGCTGACTCCAAGACCGAGACGGGAAAGTATGCAGCATATTGCGAACGTGCTTTAGAACGAACTTTGAAAAATAGTGGAAGAGAGACAAAACCTTCCCGTATGGAAGTACTGTCAATTTTAATGAAAAATCCGTATCATCATTCACTACCACATGCAATTCCGGTGCATATGATGAATGGAACGTATCAGGTTAGTTATAAAAATAAATAATTTTTGCTTGAGTATCCTAGTTGCAAAAATTTTATAGGAACTGAGTATACTGAGAAAGCATTCAAAATGTGTATGGATTAAAAAAAAATGCAAACCGGAAAATCCTACCTCACGAGATATTGAATTTTTTCAAGAGATACATAATCGTGATCAAAAACGGTATTTCGGAACAATTGGTATATTTCCATATAATTCCATCGAAATTTTTAGAGTTTGATACAAAAATACGTATTTCGTATAGTCACCGAAGAAACCTTGAATATTTTTTATATGCCCCAGACTATATAAGTGCTTACATATCATTCCTATAGATAGCAGCTTATATTTCCAAATGATGAAATAAGAGTGAAATAAGAGTGATTTATAAAAAGTTCAAAACAAAAGGGCTTATTTGCAAACGTTTCACAACAAAAGGCCGCATTTCCAAAAGTTTTTTACTTTTTCCATTAAATACAAAAATGTTAGAATAAAAGTTTTAAGGGGATTAGAATCTTTGGTCAACTCACTATAACACTGGAGACATTAAAAAAAATAAGTTACTGTAAACAGCCCCTAAAGTTTTTTCTCACCTCCCCCATGTCACACTCTGCCATTGTCATTGACCCCCCCCATATTTTTGACATCACACTTTGACTTTTTATACCTTAAAATTAATTGAACTTTTTTTTTTTTAGTTTTAGGTCTACTTACTCATTCTTTTTTCAACTCGTCAACCATTTTGTCTCAATCTTGTTTGTTTTTTGTGAACAAAATATGCTTGAAAATTTCGAAATTTTTTCGATTTGAATTGTGTGTAATCAAAGACCCCCTCTGTCACACATTGTCACAAATTTGTGAACTCCCTCACTCCCCTAAAAGTGTGACGTAATTTATGAACATCCCCTTACTGTAAATTTTTTCAACTTTCTTACGTTTAGGTTGCCATATTTCAAAAAGGGTTTTAAAGGAACATACTCTGAAATAGAAAAATTTTGTCCTTAAAAATTTGGATCAGGATATTTCAAAAACCAGACAAGATAGAGCAATTTTGTAGCCGAATTTGGATTCAGCGTCATGAATTCCGTTTGGTTTTGCATGGTGTTGTGTTTGTATACTCTACACCGAGGGTATATTCACTTTTTCTTTCCGTTTGTAACGCAGAGAAAGTGTATATATTCTTGATCAGCGTCATCTCCTGAGTCGATATAGCCATGTCCGTCTGTCTGGCTGGCTGGGTGGCTGGCTGTGTGTGGAAATACATTTTTTGGGAAAACTGCGCAAGATAATTCAATGAAATTCGGTACACTGCCTCCGTCATCAAAGTAAACTCGTGGAATTGAAAATGAGCGAAATCGGACAACGGACACGTCTACCGCCCATACAACAAATATATTCAAAATGCAACTTTAGGAGTATTTTTCATGACAATGCAACCAAAATACACATAAATACTATGAATTGTAAGCGCAAGCTCTGAGCAAATACTGGGCGAATTCAGGCAAGAGGGCGTGGCATCTCCTATATAAGCAAATGCTTTAAAACGCTATACTGAAAGCGTTTTTTGAGATAAAAGAAATAAATTTTACTGAGGCACTAAGGACTATAAACGCAAGCTCCCAACAAAAATCTGATGAAATCGGACAAGAGGGCGTGGCACCTCTCATATAAAAAAAGCTTCAAAACGCTAAACTGAAAGCTTTTTTTGAGATAATCCAACCGAATTTCATTTAGACGCTAAGAACTATAATTTTTCAAAACACTGCAGTGTAGGGTATTTAATGTTTGGCCAGGCCAAAGGTTACACCAGTGATTCTCAACCTTTTTTTCGTCACGGCACATTTTTAATAATATCAAAGTTTGGGGGCACACTAACAACAACAAAAATTTTAATTAGTTTATTGATTTATGTAGGCTTAGTGTCAAACGGAGAGAAATCTGAGTTATTGGCAAATCTTTTATGTGCTCTAATAATCTTACTATAAAATATGTTAACTCCTTTGATAAGATGCTAAACGATACAGTTCAAATGTTAAAAGATGAACCGCCGAACATAGATTTGGTTATGCTAACAACGGCAAATGAGAATAAAAGTGAGATATTGCGTTTAAAAACATCTAAATTACCTGGAATATTGATAGTATCCCGAAAGTGTTATTGAAAAAACTACCAGAAAAGGCTTTAAAATTATAATAATTTATAATAATAATAATAATTTATAATATTGTAATTTTCAACAGCTGTATTCGCTTAAACTACTTTCCAATAGCTTTTAAGAAAGCTAAAGTTGTACCAGTGCTCAAACCAAACAAATGCTATTATGACCAAAAGGTTTTGATTTCTAGAAACCTAAAAAAATCATGTCGGCAGATTTGCTTTCTTTAAAAATCTCACGGCACACTAAAGTGCCGTGGCACATAGGTTGAGATTCACTGGGTTACACCCTTATTAGTTTTTTCTCAAACAAAAAAAAACTCACTTTTTTAATAAAAAGTTCAGAAAATTCAAAAAAAATTCAATATCTCGTGAAAGAAATCTGGTAGCATTCCCGGTTTGCATTTTTTTACTCCACAAACATGTAGAAAACTTTCTGCAGACTCAGTTTTTCATACAATTTTTTGAAACTTTGAACCATATATCGGTAGGAAAACACTCAAACAAAAAAAAAAAAAAATGATAAAAACGCAATATCTCGCGAAATCAATTAAGAGTGGTGAATTTGCCTTAAACACAACCCAATGAGCACAAAAACGGATAAGGATCCGTTTCGAACACGTTACGAGTGCATAAAGGTATAAAAAACGTAATCCGCGGTAACGGATCCATTTCGAACCCGTAACGTACATCAAAAACGAGTTCAAAACGCTTCGTTTAAATAAAAAAATAAATAAAAAGAAAAAAATTATCGATCCGCTTATGGTAGAATTCGAACCCGGGTAATTCCGCAGTGCGGGCCCGTTTTGAATCCAAAACGTATGTAAAAACGATTTCAAAACGGATTTGCTTTTAAATATGTTAATGCTGTATATTTACAGAAAAAAACCGTTTTGATGGGCTTATTAGCAATTAAAAAATAATAAAAAGAAATAAAAGGAAGAAAAATAAAGGGTAAAAATCCACCTGTGGTAGGATTCGAACCTGGGCAAATCCGTTTCGAATCCGTAAATACTTCAAATACGAACTCAAAACGGATTTGCTTTAATTAATTTTAATGATGATAAAAGAAATATTTTTGATTTGTTTTTTTTTTACCTTTTTATTTTATTGCGTATGATTTTTTGAAAACTTTTCAAACTCTGTTTGAAGAAATGTTTTTCATTCCAAAGCATATAACACAGAACACAGAATACTTATAAAAACAACAACTGAAATTTGTTTAATCAATACAAACTTTAAATCTCAACATGAGATAAGTCTACATCAGATAAGTCAACATCATATCGGTCAATAGCCTAGTTGTATAACGTCTCGTGTATGAAAATGTAATAACCCGGGAGTCTGGGTTCGCCTCCCGGCCGGGATAGTAATTTTTTTTTTTTTTTTTTTTTGTTATTTTGTTTTTTTTTTTAATTAAAAATAAGCGCTTCACCATTCTTTTTTTTTTTATAAGCAGCATTAACATTATTAAAAGCGAATCCGTTTTGAATTCGTTTTTGATGTACGATATATTCTCAAATTTGGAATCAAAAACATTTCTTCAAACAGAGTACAAAAAATCATACGCAATAAAATAAAAAGACAAAAAAAAAAACAAATCAAAAATATTTTTTTCATCATCATTAAAATTAATTAAACCAAATCCGTTTTGAGTTCGTATTTGAAGTATTTACGGATTCGAAATGGATTTACCCAGGTTCGAATCCTACCAAAGGTGGATTTTGATCCTTTATTTTTCTTCTTTTTTTTGCTTTTTATTTTATTTTAATTGTTAATAAGCGCATCAAAACGGTTTTTTTCCGTAAATACACAGCATTAACATTATTAAAAGCGAATCCGTTTTGAATTCGTTTTTACATACATTTCGGATACGAAACGAGTCCGTACTGAGGAATTACCTGGGCTCGAATCCTAGCATAGTCGGATCTATAGTTTTTTTTCTTTTTATTTATTTTTTTTAATCGCTACCCAATGTGCACAAAAACGGATGAGGATCCGTTTCGAACCCGTTACGAGTTCAAAAAGGTATAAAAAACGTAATCCGCGGTAACGGATCCATTTCGAACCCGTAACGTACATCAAAAACGAATTCAAATTCCAAAAAAAAAAACGATTCGCTTTTTTTTGGGAATCTCTCCCGCCAACGGATCAGTAACGGATCCGTAACGGATAAAAAAGCGAAGATTTGAACCGTCTGGCACACTGGGAATCCACCTTTGGTAGGATTCGAACCCGGGTAAATCCGTTTCGACTCCGTAAATACATCAAATACGAACTCAAAACGGATTTGCTTTAATTAATTTTAATGATGATGAAAAAAATATTTTTGATTTGTTTTTTTTTTGTCTTTTTATTTTATTGCGTATGATTTTTTGTAAACTTTTCAAACTCTGTTTGAAGAAATGTTTTTGATTTCAAATTTGAGTATATAATATTTTTTATCAAAAGAAGGGAAGAGAAAGAACACAGAATACTTATAAAAAAATCAACAAAAATTTGTTTAATCAATACAAACTTTAAATCTCAACATCACATAAGTCTGCATCAGATATGTCAACATCATATCGGTTAATAGCCTAGTTGGCTAACGTCTCGTGTATGAAAAACTAATACCCCGGGAGCCTGGGTCCAACTCCCGGCCGGGCTATTAATTTTTATTTTTTTTTTAATTAAAAATAAGCGCTTCACCATTTTTTTTTTTTTATAAGCAGCATTAACATTATTAAAAGCGAATCCGTTTTGAATTCGCTTTTGATGTACGTTACAGGTTCGAAACGGATCCTCATCAGTTTTTGTGCACATTGGGAAGGCATATTAATAAACAAAAAATGACCATTTAACACTGCCATAAGTCAATAAGTTACTTATTCTAAAATATGTCAAAAATCTACCCAGTGTGCCAAACGGATCCGTTTCGAATCCGTAACAGGTTCTTTTTTTCGTACTTTCTATCCGTTATTGACCCGTTAGCGGGAGAAATTCCTCTAAAACAGCGAGTCCGTTTTGAATTCGAGTTTATGAGTTCAAAACGGATTCGCTTTTAATAATGTTAATGCTGTTTATATAAAAAAAAAAATGTTGAAGCGCTTATTTTTAATACTGGTTAAATAATAAATAAACTTTTAACAAATTAAACAAAAAAAAAATAAACTCTTTTCTTCTCTAAAAAAGCAATTTTATTTCTACTTAATTTACCTAACTCATTCTGCTGATTCGCTTGGTTCGCTAAACTTCGTGTAATACAATGTCAACTCTTACAAAGTCTAAAAAACGCGCACAAAGAAAAATGCAAAACTCTAGTTCCGAAGTGATAAACATCCCAGACTGCGATGAGTCACCGAATTTTGTGCAGCTGATTGACCAGCGGTTCTCCGAACAAAGTGAAGTTTTGAAAACACAATTAGAAATGCACCGCAAGAGCATTGCTGAGAAACTAAAACAAAGCGAAACAAAAATTCTTGCAGAATTTGATAAGAAGATAAGTGAAATTAAAGCCGAAATGCTTGCTCTCACAAAAAGAATAGAGCATGTAGAAACAGTGATGGCTGAAAATATCAGCATGAAAACTGAGATTTCAGAACTAAAAAATAAATTATCTAATCAAGAAAATTTGGCCGTAGCGTGTGATTTGCGAATCATCGGGATCCCATATATTGAAAATGAAAATCTAAAACAAATTTTTTCAAAATTATGTGAAACAATAAAAATTAATACACCAGCAATTAATAATATTTTCCGCGTAAAGCAATCTAACCTGTCGAATACACAAGATGAACAGTCGAACACACAAAATAATCAGTCGACCACACAAGATAAATCCACAATATTAGTAAAACTATCATCTTCTTATGACAGAAATTTCGTTTTAACTTCAATAGCTAAATTTAAACGCTCTATTGAATCTACTTTAATATTGAAACATATTGGTTTGAACTCTGATGTACCTTTCTATGTAAACGAAAACTTAACAAAAGCAAATATGAGTATTTTTTATACTGCAATAAAGCACAAAAAACAAGATAAACTACATTCGGTGTTTTCGTTACGAGGTCGTGTCTTCATCAAATGCAGAGAAAATGATTCAGCGATGCGAATCGACAGCATCAAACAGCTGACTGAGGAAATCAATAAATGTTCATTTCGTGCTGAGGCTGAAAGCCAAAGCAGCTGATCTTATGTTGAGAAGTTTTAAATATGCAGCTTTTTATTGGCATTTAATTTTTTTAGTTTTTTTATTTATTGTAGTTTTTTTATGTAACAATTATACAGCAGGAGTTCTTACTAAGGATGTAAAAAATTTTTTTCAAATGGTTGCGTTACGTTCGGTATTTTTGAGGTTTGTAAGTTATGAGCAGTTCTTGTAATTTCCAAAGTGGTTCCAACAACAATGTTCATAGTTTGGTTAGAATTCTAGGTAAGCAAAGTAATGGTATCCGAATTTGTCATATTAACGCGCAGAGCCTCAATAACAAAATTGATGAATTTCGCTTTGTTTTTGAAAATTCGTTGATAGACATCATTTGTATATCTGAAACTTGGTTTCATTCTTTTGTGCATAACAATATCTGCAAAGTCAGAGGGTATAAAGTGTTTAGGGCTGATAGACCGACGCATGCTGGTGGTGTTGCAATTTATGTCAGAGATGAAATTCAATGTAAACTTAACTGTAAATCCAGTGCAGACGATCTCATTGAGTACCTTTTTGTGGATGTAATGTTTGGACCAAAAAAGCTGCTAATTGGTTCTGCTTATAGGCCAAACCGCAATATTGAATTCACCTACTTTTTTCAGAAAATTGAATCTATTGTATTGCCTTATGAGGATATTATAATATCCGGTGATTTTAATTGTAATGTACTGGTAGATAAAACATTTTTAGATGGAATGGAATCTTTAGGTTTTTTTGCAGTTAATACTAAATTACCAACGCATTTTACGCAAACAACGAGCACTTTATTGGATTTGTTTTTTGTTAGCAACAAGGAAAATATTTTGTTGTATGATCAAATTTCAGCACCCATGTTTTCCAAGCATGATTTGATTTTTTTGGCATACAATTTTCAGTTTACAATTAATGAGAACCTTATAAGTTATCGAGATTTTAAAAATATTAATTATGATTTGCTAAACAGAGATTTAAATAACATAAACTGGAACCAGATTTATAATATGGCGTCTTCGGATGACCAAATTTCTTTCTTAGAACAAAATATAAATTTTTTGTTCAATATGCATGTTCCAATTAAAACAAAATTGATAAAAAATAAAACACTACCATGGTTTAGCGAGGATATAAAAAATTTAATAGAACAGCGCAATAGAGCGTACAATCGCTGGAAAAGATACAAATTACCTGAAATGTATCTCACTTTTAAAAAATTGAGAAAAGATATTGTCAAAAAACTACGTGCTTCTAAGTTAGCTTACTATGAAAATAAATTTAGCAACGCCATTGGCTCAAAGCAAACTTGGAACCTTATTAGGAAAATTGGGGTTGTAAGTAACAATACTCAGCTAACAGATGTTGGCGATGTTAATGAGCTTAATAAAAAGTTTGTTACATCAAGCACATCACTGACAAACTTGAACTTTGGAGGGACGGAAGCATTTGATGTATTATCTACCAATGGTGACGGCTTTAGCTTCTCTTGTGTAAGCGAAGAAATTGTATTGAAGAGTTTTTTATCAATCAAATCAAATGCAATTGGGATTGATAAATTGGATCCCACCTTCCTCAAGGCGCTGCTGCCAAAGTTACTGCCACATTTCACTTTCTTATGTAACACAATTTTGACTAATTCATCATATCCAGCTAATTGGAAGAAAGCAAAAATCATACCTATTCCAAAATCTGATAATGATTTTCGTCCGATTGCAATTCTGCCATATTTGTCTAAAGTTTTTGAAAAGGTTTTACATCAACAAATCACAGAGTATTTAACTCAAAATTCTCTCCTTTCGAATAGACAGTCAGGTTTTAGACCTAAACACAGTTGTATAACTGCTTTGCTGGATGTTTCGGAGGGATTGAGAGCTAACTTGGATTCCAATAAGGTTTCGTTTTTGGTGCTTCTGGACCATTCAAAAGCTTTTGACACAGTGGACCATAAAAAACTGTGCGGCAAGCTTTTTGAATTGTTTAATTTTTCAAGTAGTGCGGTTAGGCTGCTGTACTCATATTTAAGTGGAAGGTCGCAAGCAGTTTCGGCTAGCAATAAATTTTCTGATTTTATTTCAATCTCAAGAGGGGTGCCCCAAGGCTCAATCCTTGGACCTTTACTATTCTCCATATACGTTAACGATCTGCCTGGTGTTATTACTGGTTGTGAAGTGAAAATGTACGCCGATGATGTTCAAATCTATACTGGATGTGATATAAATCGTCTTAATGAATGTGTTCTTAACTTAAATAAGAATCTCGAAAACGTAAACAAATGGGCGTCTAGAAATGGTTTGTGTCTAAATCCAAGAAAGTCTAAATGCATAATTATAAACAAAAACCCAAGTATAATTCCTAGCAACATCAATATTTCTATAGGAAACTCTCAAATTGAGATTGTGCAAAATGTTAAAAATCTCGGCATTATATTTAATCAAACATTAACCTGGTCTAATCATGTTAATGCTACAATAGGAAAAGTATATGGCATGCTGCGCTGTTTGTGGAGTACACAGTGCTTCACTCCTCACAAAATTCGCATGTTGTTAGCAAAGACATATCTTATTCCAAGATTATTATATGGATGCGAAATATATGCTAATTGTGATTATGTTCACAAACAAAAGTTGATCGTTTTATTCAACAACATTGCACGGTACGTTTTCAAAATTCGTCGATTTGATCATGTTTCGAGCTATACATATAAAATTTACAACATGACTTTTGAAAATTTACTTAAATTTAGGTCGCTAATTTTACTGCATAAAATTATGTATACAAAAGAACCAATTTATTTGTTCAACAAAATAGCTTTCGCTAGATCAAATAGGGGCAGAAATTTAATTCAAATAAGACACTCTTGCCTTACTTCTGAACGTCACTTTTTTATTTTTACAATTCGTGTTTGGAACTCACTACCTCAGAGTATTCAAAAAACTAGTAACGCTAACCATTTTAAAAAAATTTTGTTTAATTATTTCTCTTAAATGTAATAATATGTCCTGCTTTTTAATTTAAATTTTTTTTATTTTAAATTAATTTTATTTATTATTTTTTTTTTTTTTTTTTAGTATTTTTATTTTAATTTATAGTGAGAACTTATCTCTTTCAAATATAATTTTGTTCCTTTGCCTACTAAGATTTTAAACTTTATGTCATTAGTGCTTATTCCATAAGATATAATCTTGTTAGCATTAAATTCAAATATTAAATAAACAAACAAACAAACAAACAAAAAAAAATAAAAAAAATTCACTGCCAACGGGAGGCGAACCCGGGCTCCCGGGTTATTAATTTACAAACAGTAGACTTTAGACAACTAGGCTATTGACCTGTATGATGTTTTTTTGTATAAGTATTCTTCCCTTCTTTTGATAAAAAATATTGCTCAAATTTAGAATCAAAAACGTTTACAAAAAACTACACAAAATCATACACAGTGAGCCTTAACCAAGATAAAGTTTTACTGCAACCACGCCAAATTCGGCATATGCAGGATCATTCTGTATAAAAACACTAATTAATAACTGAAGTTAGTTTATTGACTGTTTTTTCTTTTTTGCTTGTGTAGTACTAATGAAAGTACCAACGCGCTTTTTTTCTAAATTGAATAATTGAATTGAATTAATAACTGTAAATAAAAGTTTTGTACCTGATCGTCTGAAGAAGATATTGCATTTTTACTAATTTTTTTCTTTGAGTGCATTTATTTTCATCTTGTTTTAAGTTTGAAGAAAAAGATAAAAAGCTGAGTATGCAGAAAATTTTTTGCATGTTTTTATACCCTACACCCAGGGTATATTCACTTTGTCCTTCCGTTTGTAACGCAGAGAAGGAGGCGTGGCAGGTATAGAAAATTATATATATTCTTGATCAGCGTCACCTCCTGAGTCGATATAGCCATGTCCGTCTGTCTGGCTGGCTGGCTGGGTGGCTGGCTGTGTGTTGAAATACACTTTTTGGGAAAACTGAGCAAGATAATTCAATGAAATTTGGTACATTGCCTCCGTCGTCAAAGTTAGCTCGGGGGATTGAAAATGAGCAAAATCGGTCAACGGACACGCCTACCGCCCATACAAAAATTATATTCAAAATGCAATTTTAGGAGTATTTTTCACGACAATGCAACCACAATATATATAAGTACTACGAATTGTAAGCGCAAGCTCTGATAAAAATTTGAGCGAATTCGGACAAGAAAGCGTGCCACCTCCCATATAAGCAAAAGCTTCAAAACGCTATACTGAAAGCGTTTTTTGAGATATTCAAACCAAATTTGACTCAGACACTAAGAATTATAAATGAAAGCTCTCAGCAAAAATTGGGTGAAACCAGACAAGGGGGCGTGGCACCTCCCATATAAGCAAAAGATTCAAAATGCTATACTGAAAGAGTTTTTTGAGATAATCCAACTAAATTTCACTCTGACACTAAAAACTATAAATGCAAGCTCTGAACAAAAACTGCGTGTACTCGGACAAGAGGACGTGGCACCTCCCATATAAGCAAACTTTTCAAAATACTGCAGTGTAGGGTATTTATTTTTTGGCCAGGCCAAAATTTACACCCTTACTAGTTTAATTTAAAAACTGCAAACCAAAAAATCCTAGCTGATTCCGTTCAGGAGATATTGAATTTTAAACTATTTTTCATGCTTTTTTTTAAAAAAATCGGTTTTTTCGTATTTAAGACAAACTCCAACAAAAACCAGAAACATAAATAGTCATTCCAGATGTGATTTTTGATGCATAATCCGAATTCTGTCTTAAAATTGTTATATTACGTCTGGGTTTTGAGATATCCTTACATGAAAGTTTAAAGGAAACCATTTTTTCCTATTTTTTAAGTTATATAACAAGACAAGGTATTTTTTTTTTCGGAGATATCTTTACCTAAAAAGTTTAAAAAGTGCAAAAACACGATTTTTGGCTATATTTGAGGTTATATACCGTACGGACGAAATTCGTCTGCTCTTTTTTACTAACCGACACATTTAAAACCATTCTTTATCTTTAAAATGAGCTAACAAGTGGGCTCTTGTAATTGTTTTCTAAAAAGTTGTGACTATTTTAAGACGACATGTTGCAGCAATACGTATATAAGGAATACTCGTACACTATATACGTATTTTAGTGACATCCCTGTGGGTTTGCGCTTCATAATATAATTTTTAAATGGTCATAACTTTGTAGAGAAATATTTCAGATGAACATTTGATAGCTCAGTTGAAAGCCAAAAGAAAGTACTAATAATGCTTCTGGTAATAGAAATTCACAGAAAAATTTTGTGTGTCCTGCATATAACATCCAATATAACCAAAAATCGTGTTTTTGCACTTTTTTAACTTTTTAGGTAAAGATATCTCCGACAAAAAAAAAGATATGGTTATCGGTTTGATTGAGTTTTCAAGAAAAAACTAGGGCTATTAACTGTCATACCAGACTTTACGGCATAATATTACCTTATCTTGTTTTATAACTTCAAAAATAGGAAAAAAAAAAAAATGGTGTCCTTTAAGCATTTATGTAAGGATATCTCAAAGTCCAGACGTAATAGAGCAATTCTAAGACCGGGTTCGGATTAAGCATCAAAAATGACAGCTGGAATGAGTATTGCTGTTTCCGGCTTTTGTTTGTGTTTTTCTTAAATACGAAAAAACCGATTTTTTTAAAAATGGATGGTGCGGAAACGATACCTTTTATATATATATATATGTGTGTATGTATACATATATATATTACACATATATACATATACAAGCATATATATGTACGTATATACATATATATGTGTGCATAATATGTATATAAACACCGAGACATACTCAAAAATCGTTAAAAAAACTAAAATGTCGAAAAAAAAACGGCTGGACGTTCGATTTCGCGGTCCCCCAACATTATCCCTGACAAAAATCGCGGGTGGTATTTCAAAATGTTAAAATTTTTTAAAAACCACCGTGCACTTGTCTGATGTAGACTTATCTGATGTTGAGATTTAAAGTTCGTATATTAAACAAATTTCTGTCGCTTTTTTTAAAGTATTCTATGTTCTTTCTCTTCCCTTCTTTTGATAAAAAATATTATATACTCAAATTAGGAATCAAAAACGTTTCTTCAAACAAAGTTTGAAAAGTTTTCAAAAAATCATAAAATAAAAAGATCAAAACACAAATCAAAAATGTTTTTTTCATCATCATTAACATTAATTAAAGCAAATCCGTTTTGAGTTCGTATTTGAAGTAAGTACGGATTCGAAACGGTTTTACCCAGGTTCGAATCCTACCACAGGTAGATTTTTATGCTTTATTTTTCTTCCTTTTTTTTCTTTTTATTTTTTTTTTAATTGATAATAAGCGCATCAAAACGGTTTTTTTCTGTAAATATACAGCATTAACATTTTTAAAAGCGAATCCGTTTTGAATTCGTTTTACATACGCGCTTCGAAATGTTTTTGTTTTATTTAAACACAGCATTAACATTATTAAAAGCAAATCCGTTTTGAATTCCTTTTTGATGTACGCTTCGGTTTCGAAATGGATCCGTTACCGCGGATTACGTTTTTTATCTCTTTATGAACTCGTAACGGGTTCGAAACGGATCCTCATCCGTTTTTGTGCACATTGGGTTTGTTGTTTTTTAATTAAAAATAAGCGCTTCGCCATTTTTCTTTTTTTTTTATAAATACGAATTTGTTTTGTTTTTGATGCAAGTTACAGGTTCGAAACGGCTCCATAAAAGTAGAAAAACGATTCGCTTTTTTTTTTAGGAATCTCTCCCCCAAAAAAATCAGTAACGGATTACGTTACGGATAAAAATTACGAAAATATGAACCCGTTACGGATCCGAAACGAGTTCGTTTGGCACACTGGGTAATAACCCAATGTGCACAAAAACGGATGAGGATCCGTTTCGAATCCGTTACGAGTTCATAAAGGTATAAAAAACGTAATCCACGGTAACGGATCCATTTCGAACCCGTAACGTACATCAAAAACGAATTCAAAACGCTTTGTTTTGATAAAAAAAAAAACATTTTGAAGCGCTTATTAGCGAATAAAAAAAATTGAATTCCGCAGTGTGGGCCCGTTTCGAATCCGAAACTTATGTAAAAACGAATTCAAAACGGATTTGCTTTTAAATATGTTAATGCTGTATATTTACAGAAAAAAACCATTTTGATGCGCCTATTAGCAATTAGAAAATAATAAAAAGAAAAAAAAGGAAGAAAAATAAAGGGTAAAAATCCACCTCTGATAGGATTCGAACCTGGGCAAATCCGTTTCGATTCCGTAAATACTTCAAATACGAACTCAAAACGGATTTGCTTTATTTAATTTTTATGATGATAAAAAAAATATTTTTGATTTGTTTTTTTTTTTTTTTTCTTTTTGTTTTATAGCGTATGATTTTTTGTAAACTTTTCAAACTCTGTTTGAAAAAATGTTTTTGATTCCAAATTTGAGTATATAACATTTTTTATCAAAAGAAGGAAAGAAAACCAACACAGAATACTTATAAAAAAACAACAGAAATTTGTTTAATATACAAACTTTAAATCTCAACATCAAATAACTCTACATCAGTTAAGTAAACATCATATCGGTCAATAGCCTAGTTGTATAACGTCTCGTGTATGAAAATGTAATAACCCGGGAGTCTGGGTTCGCCTCCCGGCCGGGATAGTAATTTTTTTTTTTTTTTTTTATTTTGTTTTTTTTTTTAATTAAAAATAAGCGCTTCACCATTCTTTTTTTTTTATAAGCAGCATTAACATTATTAAAAGCGAATCCGTTTTGAATTCGTTTTTGATGTACGATATATTCTCAAATTTGGAATCAAAAACATTTCTTCAAACAGAGTACAAAAAATCATACGCAATAAAATAAAAAGACAAAAAAAAAAAACAAATCAAAAATATTTTTTTCATCATCATTAAAATTAATTAAACCAAATCCGTTTTGAGTTCGTATTTGAAGTATTTACGGATTCGAAATGGATTTACCCAGGTTCGAATCCTACCAAAGGTGGATTTTGATCCTTTATTTTTCTTCTTTTTTTTGCTTTTTATTTTATTTTAATTGTTAATAAGCGCATCAAAACGGTTTTTTTCCGTAAATACACAGCATTAACATTATTAAAAGCGAATCCGTTTTGAATTCGTTTTTACATACATTTCGGATACGAAACGAGTCCGTACTGAGGAATTACCTGGGCTCGAATCCTAGCATAGTCGGATCGATAGTTTTTTTTCTTTTTATTTATTTTTTTTAATCGCTACCCAATGTGCACAAAAACGGATGAGGATCCGTTTCGAACCCGTTACGAGTTCAAAAAGGTATAAAAAACGTAATCCGCGGTAACGGATCCATTTCGAAACCGAAACGTACATTAAAAACGAATTCAAAACGGATTTGCTCTTAAAAATGTTAATGGTAGGATTCGAGCCCAGGGAATTCCTCAGTACGGACTCGTTTCGAATCCGAAATGTATGTTAAAACGAATTCAAAATGGATTCGCTTTTAAAAATTTTAATGCTGTATATTTACGGAAAAAAAACCGTTTTGATGCGCTTATTAACAATTAAAATAAAATAAAAAGCAAAAAAAAAAAAGAAGAAAAATAAAGGATCAAAATCCACCTTTGGTAGGATTCGAACCTGGGTAAATCCGTTTCGAATCCGTAAATACTTCAAATACGAACTCAAAACGGATTTGCTTTAATTAATTTTAATGATGATGAAAAAAATATTTTTGATTTGTTTTTTTTTTGTCTTTTTATTTTATTGCGTATGATTTTTTGTAAACTTTTCAAACTCTGTTTGAAGAAATGTTTTTGATTCCAAATTTGAGAATATAATATTTTTTATCAAAAGAAGGGAAGAGAAAGAACACAGAATACTTATAAAAAAACAACAGAAATTTGTTTAATAAATACAAACTTTAAATCTCAACATCAGATAAGTCTACATCAGATAGTCAACATCATATCGGTCAATGGCCTAGTTGTCTAACGTCTCGTGTATGAAAAACTAATACCCCGGGAGCCTGGGTTCACCTCCCGGCCGGGCTAATAATTTTTATTTTTTTTTTTGTTATTTTGTTTTTTTAATTAAAAATAACGTAACGGATTCCGTTACGGATAAAAAGTACGCAAATATGAACCCGTAGCGGATCCGAAACGAGTCCGTTTGGCACACTGGGCAGCATTAACATTATTAAAAGCGAATCCGTTTTGAATTCGTTTTTGATGTACGTTAAAGGTTCGAAACGGATTCATAAAAGTATAAAAAACGATTCGTTTTTTTTTTTTAGGAATCCTTCCCGCAAACGGATTAGTAACGGATTCCGTAACGGATAAAAAGTACGAAAATATGAACCCGTTACGGATTCGAAACGAGTCCGTTTGGCACAATGGGAAGCGTTTCAAAATGTTTTTTTTTTTATTAAACACAGCATTAACGTTATTAAAAATAAATCAGTTTTGTAAACAATGGGATTGGCCACCAGCACAAATTACTGAACCGAAAATCTAAAATAGAAAATCAATAATTAATGCTTTCAAAGGAAATGTTACAATTTTTAGTTTAATTAAAAATATGTTGTTTATATGTTGTATTCGTTTTTGATGTACGTTACGGGTTCGAAATGGATCCGTTACCGCGGATTACGTTTTTTATCCCTTTATGAACTCGTAACGGGTTCGAAACGGATCCTAATCCGTTTTTGTATACATTGGGTAGTGTTTTATTATTATTAAAAGTTGTAAGTTTTGGCTAAAAAAAAGTTATTTTTTAAGCAAAATCGCTTTCCTGGCAACACTTTTACATGTATATTGGGGTGCCCGTCGAATGCAAGGTTACGTAGGCTGAATTTGAATTGAGCCGCTCACGGCAGAATTCCGTTAAAAATTCCAAAAAACAAAATGTGGAAAAATGACATAAAATAATGTATATCGCTTAAATAAATAAAGTTATCCAGCTGTGTGTGAGGTCTTGTTATTTCAACTTATACTTAAGAATTTATAGTAACCATGATTACTTAGTAGGAGGAATGAATTTTAGCACGGATGAAATGAAAGAGCTTCTGAAATTAGTTTTTTATTATTCAATGGCCAAACAAGTTTTGTAATTTAATAATGGCAAGCTCTATCATTTTAGATATTTATTATATATAACTATAAAAGCTATGGCTATACCAAGAGCTTTATATATAAGACTTACTGATGACAAAGTTTTGAATATATATTGCGTTAATATTCTACTTAATTTTTTAGGTTATTTCTTTTGATGGCTCATCAACTATCGAAGAATTTCAGTCAACATTAGCACAGGAGATTGGAGCACGTGACGCAGCTAATGGCTTTTGTCTCTTTAGCGATGATCCAATCGAAAAAGATCTCGAGCATTACTTAGATCCTTTGGCTAAACTCTGTGATGTTATTTCGAAATGGGAAACGGCTCTACGTGAGAAAGGATCTGGCAAATTTGAGAATTCTCGTGTTATACAACTAACCTACAAAAATCGTCTTTACTGGAAACATACCGTTAAATTTGAAACGGACAAAGAACGCCTTTTGCTTTGCTACCAAACAAATCAACAAATAGTTCAGGGCCGCTTTCCATTATCACGCGATCTTGCCCTAGAGTTAGCCTCGTTGATGGCACAAATAGATATGGGTGATTATTCGCATGAAAAGTCACGTGGCTCCGGAAATGTGAAGGTCGGCTTACATGCACTTGATAAATTTTATCCCTATCGTTATAGAAATGCCCTCTCACCAGAGCAGTTAAAAGATATACAGGAGCTACTAATTTCGAAATGGATGTTATTAAAAGGTCGCTCTACGCTTGACTGTGTGCGAATTTTCCTCACTTGCTGTCGAAAATGGCCGTTCTTCGGTGCTGCATTGTTTCAAGCAAAGCCGCGCCATTCGGATCAAGCTATGGCGTGGCTTGCAATTTCAGAAGATGCTATCAATGTTCTGGAATTATCTTCAATGGCACTTGTTGCTCGTTACCCATACACATCGGTCATGACTTTTGGTGGTTGCCAAGATGACTTTATGCTTGTTGTGACTAGTGAAGATACTTTGTTGGCAACAGGAATGCAAGAGCAAAAACTCCTATTTGCTATGAGCAAGCCGAAAATTTTGGAGATTACACTTCTTACTGCAGACTATATGAATGCGTTGGGTCACACGGTGCCAGGCACACCACATATGAATAGTTTGACACGATATGGATCACATCGCTCACTTCGATCTAGACCAGGTACCATGGGGCGAGATGGAATGGGAACTCTAGGTATTTCTACCAACGCGACCACCACTGCTCATAACACGCTTAATTCTCATGCTACACACACACTCAATTCAATGCAATCACACACGCTCAACTTATCGCACTACAGTACCGGGGTGGGGAACATAAGTGTGGGAGGCGGAAGCCAGCATGCCACATTGAACTCATCACATGTTGTACATCAACCTGACATACTGAAAAGTACGCCAGATCATCAGCGGATTAAATAAATGGTTTACCAAATTAGAACAAAACATATTTTATGAATACAAGAACCCGTGTTATATATCTCTTATTTATAGAGCACATACTATGTTGTAGATACTTTATTATTTATTTTACATTAATTGATCTACTTAAATTTTTATAATCTTAAGTGAAGATTGCAAATAGAAATTAAGTATGGATGACTAAATATGGTCTGGTTTTGGAAACGCTTATATTAAATTTTTACCTTAAGTGATGTCCTTTTTGAGTTGTTTAAATTTCTTGTATTCTAAAAATTGTTTTGAATATCTTAACGACTAAAACACCAAAGATTGACGAAATACTCATAATTCATTTTAAAAATTGTAAATACAATATTATTTACTTAAGCATTTTAATACGTAAAATTTTACTGTTTTTGTTTAATGCCATAATACCACATCGAAAGCAACAGTTATCTCTTCGTTTGTACTATGGAAAGGCTTATATGTTTTCTTAGTTTAACATTGCAACATAACAACAGCAAAACCTACAATTTAATCTAACTTAATGGGCCTCATTCTAAATAAACATTGTCGCGAATTTATTTTCTTGCTCCCTAGCTTGCAATCATGACAATATTTTCTGGAAGGGAAAAATTCTCTTAAAAATATCGGCAATAATTTGGCAGAGAGTATTTTGACGTTTCTTGGAAAAATATATTCCCAAACTTTTTACTAGGGATAATAATGTATAAATGAATAATAATAAAAAATGGGTTCGATAGTAAAAGCGCAGAGGTAAATGTTGCATTATGGTGTAAATCTCCACTCGTATGTAGTTAACAATTCGAATATTAGTAAATAAAATTGGAATTATCCCTTTTGTATGCAGTTTTTGCAAAAAACAGGCAAAATGCAGAAACACTTTCAAAAATAATTATAATTAACTAAAACAATATTATCGTATATATTATTTACTAGCATATTCCGGTGAGTGTTGCTACGCAATTTTTGGTTCCGACATCTAAGGGTGAAAAAAGAACGCGCAGTACACGAAAAACTCATGACGCAGAAACACGCGCCATACCAAAAGGAACCTTGTCTTGTCAGAGGTCAAATTTGAGTTTTTGATACTATTAAATAAAGGATAAAGATCTGGAGAACGCGGAAAAAAACGCTCAAAAATGTCTTAATAAAGTTATTGCATTTTGAATTTTATAGTTCAAAAATGATCGTTTTGAGATAATTGAGGTTAAAGTTTGTCAATTATTTAAAATTATTTCACTTGTTAGTTGATCTTGAGATGTAGGTTTGGTATCAAAAACCCAAAACATTAAATTTAACCCGTTTTGTCACGAAAGGAAATAGATTTATTTAAATACTTGTTTATTTTTCAACAGAATCATTTATCTGAAGATTAACATCAATTTTAATACATTTAACCCTCTTGGATAGTACGAGAATCTTTTCATTTAATGAGATTTTTAAGACTGAGAATATTTCCTTACCAGACAAAAAAAAAATACATCAAGACATGTTCTGAAATTCGATTCACTTCGGTGTCGGAATAAAATAAATCTTAAGTGTTCTGCATTCCCGCAAATAAGACGGAATCGGATTTGTATTTCAAGAAACAAAATTTGCTATAGTTTCCATTAAGATTCCATCCGATTTGGTGTTAATTATTGAAATGCGGAACACCTAAAATGGAACTCACTTCCATTTCCGATCAAAATCGGATTTCAGAATATTACTGAATACTTTCTGTTAAATAAAATATAATGGATAAGTTGATGGGCTTAAATTGGGTGATAAACAAAAATTTTCTTTAATTTTAAGTTTATTATACTTACTTAAACTTAAAAGATGTTACCCCTGGAAACAAGGATTAATATGTAATATGTGGTTATATTGGAAAAACTCGTTGAAGGGCGTGACACCGCCCACAAAAATATAATACGCTATAAAAAGAAAACTACAAACGCAATACGAACTGAAATTGAGCGAAATATCGTGGAATCTGCAATACAAGTAAAACACATAAATGTTATTTCTCGCAAATTGTACAACATATTTTGATGAAATTTGGTATGCGGGCCTGAGTCATGAGTATCTAAAGCATTACGAAAAGTGAGCATTGTTCAATAATTGCCACGCCCACTATTAACCAAAGTCAAAGTTTTTATTAATAACTCAGGCAGTCTTATGTACTTTTCGACGCTGAATTCGCCTTCATCAGCATAACATTATGCTTACAGGATTTCGAAATATCCTTATTTAAAGTTGAAGAAAACACTGAGTTCAATCTTACAGCGCACAGTGGCGACATCTGGCATTTCTCGTTGCAAAAATCATAACTTCTGAACCATTTAAGAAATTTTAATTCTGTTTTCGGGTATGAATAGAATTTCATAGCTATATTTTCATAGCTATTACGACCCCAAATTTCATTTAGATTGCATTGCAGGTTAAAATGCAATGTTTTGTTGAAGTTCGATTTTCAGTAAATTACATACACATTGTTAGTAAAATCCCGAAATGGCCAAATATTTTAGAAACTGAACGTTAAATCAAAAAATAAAAAAACATAAGTCCAATAATTTTCAGAGATCTTTTCAACGATATGAAACTTGATTCCCTGTCACCCCCCGACGGGGGTGGGGCGGGAGCAAGTTAAAAATGGATTCGGATTTGACGTAAAAAAGTACGAAAATTTTGTCTGAGACCTTTTTTTCTTATCCGGCCTAGATGGTGGTTTCGCCATAAAAGTGGCTCTTACACAAAGGGTTGCAATTAAAAGCATGCAGTTTTTGGAATACAAGCTTAGAGATAAACAACAATTAGTTGTGTAGGTAGCCGAGCCTTACGAAAAGCGCAGTTTTTTTTTGTATTAAAAAAAAGTTCATAAAAAAATAAAAACTATTGAAAAAACTTGTTTTTTTGTTATCCAGTTTTATAATACGAGACCAATAATCCTTTTAGTGAAAAAAAAAAAAAAAAAATCATTGTCCTTTAACCGTTTGCCAAAGTATTCAACCTAGATATGAGAAGTTTTTCTACAAAATTAAATTTTTTCGTCAACTTCAAAATTTACACAACTTTGAGAGACTGTAAAAACCAAACCACTTGCCTGAATGGGTTAAAATTTTTAAATTCTTTAGCTCCTAATATTTTTCTATTTGATGGTAATATCAGATTTGTAAAAGAGACCCACTCGAAATTGATTTTTGCAACGGTTTTTCGTAAAATGACGTCATGAGTCATAGGTTTCTTGATGAAAATCGTTATAACTCATATAGACGCAGCTACAATTTTTATATTGCATTCAAAATTGTTGAGCCTATTTTTGGAACTTCATTCGAAATTGAAAAAAAAGTGTAAAGATAGTGTTTCAGAAAAGTACAGAAACCTCAGACATTAAAAAAAAAAGAAATTTATTTTTAGTGTTACCTGATAGTATAAAAACCACATATGGCATAAATAGAAAAAAATTAACTTTTCTTTCATAAGTTGCAAAAAAATTAGAACCTCATCCTGAAAAAAAAAAGAAATGACAAACTCGTAAAAACCATTGACTTTGACCAGCTTTACAAAGCGAACCATTTTTTCAAATGAATTAAAATTTTATATTCTCAAGTATTAATCATTTGTTTATCGAACTGCATCATTAGATTTGCGAATTTCTACCACACCAAAATTGGTTTTTGCAACCACTTTTGAGAAATGTCACCAGTGTGCAGCGTAGCAACAAAAAAAGGTGAACTGCTTTTATATTAACGGCATTGAATAGCCACACTCTTTTTTATAAAACTATCCTTTCGGGTTTTTCCAATTGGACTCTTACTTTCCAAGTTATGATCCTTTGAAGATAAGAAATTTTAGCCCCCCCAGTGTGCCAGACGGTTCAAATTTCCGCTTTTTTATCCGTTACGGATCCGTTACTGATCCGTTGGCGAGAGAGATTCCCAAAAAAAAAGCGAATCGTTTTTTTTTTTGGAATTTCTCCCGCAAACGGATCAGTAACGGATCCGTAACGGGTAAAAACGCAAAGATATGAACCGTGTGGCACACTGGGCCCATACAAAAGACGAAATTGTATAAGTAAATTATAAGTAAATTATTCTTTTACTTATTTATCTCGAACCAACTATTATATTTTATTGAAATTTCATATCAGGAAATCGGTTATTGTTACGTTTTTCTATTTAACCAAAAACCAACAATTTTACACTATTGATATTATTCTATTATTTCCGATATCATTCGATACTCTCTGAGTTTTTTTAATTACTATATTATTGTTATCGGTAAATTTATCATTTTGAATGAATAAGCATTGGAGGCGAAAAGATACGAATTTCATCACAACAAATAACTATGAATAAATAACATCGACTAAAATAATAAGATCAGATTGTCAACCTTGCAGGGATCGGTCTCCAGGTACTTATAATTGTTTGAGACATTAAACTATGTAGGTCAGTAGTTGTTGTACTTAAATTTTACAAATATATTATTGGGTATTTATATACATATGTAATCAGTAAGCACTATTTATTACAATAGCGAATAAATTAGTATGCAATAAATATATCTAAAAAATATGATAAGGCATTCATTTAATTATAGGCTATTATATATATTCCATATACATACATACATTTATATAAACATTAAATTGATAAAATTTATAACCGTTATATTCAAATCATTAAATCAATCTTAATAAAGTATTTAAATTTTTTGTAAAAGAGCACTTGGCATCTAATTTATTTTTGTTTAATGGGTATAGGTTTTTTTAAACAAAACTGATAGGCAAGTGTCAATATACTACATTATCTAAATGTGGTTGCAATTATCTAAAAATACTTCAATATTAATAATTTACCGTCAACCGTTGGAAAAAATAGCCCATAGTAGAGTTGCAACATCGACATCGATGTTTATGAAACATCGATCTTTTACAAAAACATCGACTGTTTTTAACAGCGATGTTTCGAGTTCGATTTTTTTGCAAAATCGGTTTTTAGCCTGTCGAAAAATACCAATGTCAAGTATAAAAGTTGTTTTTTTCTAATAAAAACTTATTCTTGCTTGCGAAAAGAAAAAAAAAACTAGTAAGGGTGTTACCTTTCGCCTGGCCAAACGTTAAATACCCTACACAGCATTATTTTGAAAATTTAGCTTGTATGGGAGGTGCCACGCCCTCTTGCCTGAATTCACCCAGTTTTTTCTCAGAGTTTGAATTTATAGTTCTTATGATGATGACTGCACTTTTAGTATTGCCGGCTCCTCGCCTATTACAGTTAAAACAAAAATCAAATGAAAACTTATTGTCTGAGTGAAATTTGGTTGGATTATCTCAAAAAATGTTGCATTTTGAATATATTTTTTGTATGGGGCGCCGTGTCCGTTGACCGATTTCGCTCATTTCCAATCCCCCAAGCTAACTTTGACGACGGAAGCTGTGCACCAAATTTTATTGAATTATCTTGCTTAGTTTTCCCAGCCAGCCAGTCAGACAGACGGACATGGCTCTATCAACTCAGGAGGTGATGCTGATCAAGAATTCATATCCTTTTCTATATCTACCACGCCTCCTTCTCCGTGTTACAAACGGAAGGACAAAGTGAATATATCCTGGGTGTAGGGTATAATCACAGTTTCTTGAGAGCATCTAATAAAGCTAACTGTACTTTTGTTTAATTGAATTGAAATTGATTACACAATGATTCCATGTAAGGCTGCAGTAAGAAGAACGTGAGTTCAAACCCATCCCGGGTGATTTTTTTTAATTTATTTTTTTTGGCTTTATTTTTTTTTTATTAAAATATTTTTTATTCAACCTTTTGAAATTGAAACTGCTTGCACAATGATTCTATGAAAGGGTGTCACGCCTATTCTGTGGGTGATTTGTAAAAATTTTCGAGTACCCCATTTTTTTTTACGGAATTCTGTTAAACATCGTATTTCGACATGTTTTCAATAAAAAATTTCAAAATCCTTAGAGCACTTCGGAAATGATCGGCTAACGAACGATTTCCATGTTGCTTTAGCCGAAGCAAAAAAGGATAATTCTGAAAAATAGTTCCAAATGAATTTTTTTTTTCCAAAATTCTATTCACCAATGCATAAAAAATAACGTCTGAAAAGGACATTGCAAAATTGTATGCCCAAAAAAAGTTATTCAAGGTCAAAAGTTGCGAAAATAAATTTTTTTCAATTATTTCGCTTACGGCTGCAATTACGAAAAAATAGTGGTCGACAGTTATTTGCCGAGTCAACAGTTGTTTAGCTTCAATGATTTACAACGAAAAAGCCCCAATCATTTTTTCCCTATTACTCATGGTTTAGGAAGTATGTCAATTTAAGAAGTTTTAAAACTTCGCGATATTTATATGTCGTACTTTTTAAATTGAGATAACTCTCGAACGACTAATCGCACAAAAAAAGTAAATATATACATACTTGTTTGTAGAAAATTATATTTCCAGCTCTTTTTTTCGTATGACCTATGGTTTAGGAGATATTTTTCACAAACTGTTCCAATTTTGAAAAACTAGTTTTTAAGGAAATCTCTGGAGCTGTTTTCGCTTGATAAAAACTAACGGGATCTATTTTATTAACATTTACATGGTCTACAAATAATATTTAATACATATATGAAGAACTCCACGCCAAGTGTACCAAAAAAAAATTTTTTTTTTTCTCCGATTTCGCTTAAATTTGCCAATATGGTAGATCCGGTGTGAAAGAACAACAATCTTATAGCTTACACTGAAGTTGGTAAATTGTTAGATCTAAGTTAATGGTCCCATTCATTTTGAAGTGTTCTTTTTCATAAAAAAATTTTTCTTGGTGAAAAAAATTTTTTTTCACCAAAATTTTTTACACTTAAAAATACTTTTGAATTTTTTTTAAAAAAAGCCCCCTTCGATTTTTTTTTAAAAGTAGGGTAAGGGAGGGAAATATGGACCACCAATCTTTCTTTTTTAAATTAAACTCAAAAAACATAAAACAAAACAATAAATTTTATGTCATTCATTAAAGGAAACAATTCACCTTAATTCTGATTGATTTTTAGATAAATATGTATCTCATCAGGATAAAGAAAAAATATTAATAAACTGAAAATACTCAAAATGAAGATAAAAAAAAAGTGTAGTGTTATATGGACTATGTATATAGTTCATATTGCCCCACATGTTTATTTAGTGCAGAAGCTGCATATAAAAATGTCACTTTCATATCCAGCACATTCTTCAGGACTCCAAGAACGTCAGATTACACATTCAACCCAAAATTCGCCACGGCGATCTTCTAAGTAAAGGGTATTACATTATATGCAGTTTTCATCTTTTTTTCGTTAGTAGTTCACAAATTACAAATAATGACCATCAGACTCATCATGAAAACTGCAACTAGATTTCCATCTAAAGAAGATGATAAATATATTTGTTTTTTGTGGCTTTTTTCTTTGGTGGTCCATATTACCCACAGCACGTATTGGTGAAATAAATGGTTTTTTTATCAAAAACTCTTGTGGTCAATGAACTTATTTGTGCTGATTATATATAAATGGTATTCACTAACTTTATATAATTAACCATTTATTTAAAAACACCATGTCTTTAAAGTGAAATAATGAATTTTACTCACTAGAAAAAAATTATCACCAAACTCTTTTTTAGAAAAAACAACTTTACAGAAACATGCGACTTCACCGAACGCTAAAATTGCACTGTCATAAGCTTTAGATATTGACGTAACGTTTAAATATGAATAACGGTAAATCCTATGTACGCAATGGAAAATATTCGTGTGGTCCATATTACCCACGTAGTCCATATTTCTCTCCCTTACCCTACTTTAAATTATAGCATAATTTATAAGCTTTAAAATAATATGTGACTCAAGATGGGATTCGGACGCTACATGATAGTTTTTGGCTTTTGAACGCCCGTGGCAGAACAAAATCTTTTTTTACTCGAGAGGAAAGCATCTTACGTAAAAAGTGCACTAAGCAAAAAATGCTCAGAATCGTCTAAGGAATACGTGTGCATTTTTTTTTGGAATTTTTTAAAACTTTTTTTTTTTTGAAAGGAAAAAATTTTTTTTAAAGCTTTTCAAAAAATTCCACAAAAAAATCACACGTATTGCTTGGACAATTTTAAGCATTTTTTTCACCAAGAAATATTTTTTTATAAAAAGAACACTTCAAAATGAATGGGACCATTAACATAGATCTATCAATTTACAAACTTTAGTGTAAGCTATAAATTTTTGAAGAAACACCTTTTTTATGAAAATGACTAAAAACGCCATCTTCAACACCCTGTATTTTAACAACAAATGGTATTAGGACTAAATCCTAAATCGGATTGTTGTTCTTGCACACCGGATCTATCATATTTTTTTATAAAAAGAACACTTCAAAATGAATGGGAGCATTAACATAGATTTATCAATTTACAAACTTTAGTGTAAGCTATTGTAACGTCCCAAATGACGTTCCAATAGCAAATCCAAATATATTGCACCGCGGGTTAAAATAATTATAAAAAAAAACCAACTAAAAAAAAACACAAACCAACAACAAATCAATAGTATCATCATATGGTGTACGCACGCAATAGCAACAAACCAACAACAAAGAACAACCGTCATGCAAAATACATAGCAGCCATATGATTTCACTGTCGCTGCGCAACTATAAAAGGGCAGTGAATAATGCAGAAGGCAGGCAGTCACAGCCAGGCGTTCAATGCGGCAACATCAATATTAGATAAAAATAATATTGATATTTTAAACATTGAAAGCTAAAAAGGAATGTGCGAAGGCCTCGTATTCCTAAGGTATTCCTAAAGTAGTAAGTAGACAGTAGCTAGTGTATCATTAAGCCTTCCTGGGTAACCAGTGCTACTCGCCACATCGAATACTTCCTTATAGTATTCATACGGTGCGGTTGATATTATTTGCCTCATCGAGTACTTCCTTATAGTGCTCATAAGGTGAGAGCGGTTAGGTGAAAGGGAAACACTTCCTTATAGTGTTTCGATAGGTTCCTGGGCAACCAGCGCTACTCGCCACATCGAATACTTCCTTATAGAATTCATACGGTGTGGCTGATATTATCTGCCTCATCGAGTACTTCCTTATAGTGCTCATATGGTGGGAGCAGCTAGGTAGAGTATCCCTAGGCTAGAAAAGTAGTTAGTCACTTATCATAAGACTTTCCTGGGCAACCAGTGCTACTCGCCACATCGAATACTTCCTTATAGTATTCATACGGTGTGGCTGATATTATCTGCCTCATCGAGTACTTCCTTATAGTACTCATAAAGTGAGAGCGGTTAGGTGAAACGGAAACACTTCCTTATAGTGTTTCGATAGGTTCCTGGGCAACCAGTGCTACTCGTCACATCGAATACTTTCTTATAGTATTCATACGGTGTGGTTGATATTATCTGCCTCATCGAGTACTTTCTTATAGTGCTCATATGGTGGGAGCAGCTAGGTATATTTAAGTGTAGAGTATCCCTAGGCTAGAAAAGTAGTTAGTCACGTATCATAAGACTTTCCTGGGCAACCAGTGCTATTCGCCACATCGAATACTTCCTTATAGTATTCATACGGTGTGGCTGATATTATCTGCCTCATCGAGTACTTCCTTATAGTGCTCATAAGGTGAGAGCGGTTAGGTGAAAGGGAAACACTTCCTTATAGTGTTTCGATAGGTTCCTGGGCAACCAGTGCTACTCGTCACATCCAATACTTTATTATAGTATTCATACGGTGTGGCTGATATTATCTGCCTCATCGAGTACTTCCTTATAGTGCTCATATGGTGGGAGCAGCTAGGTATATTTAAGTGTAGAGTATCCCTAGGCTAGAGATGTAGTTAGTTACGTATCATAAGATTTTCCTGGGCTACCAGTGCTACTCGCCACATCGAATACTTCCTTATAGTATTCATACGGTGTGGCCGATATTATCTGCCTCATCGAGTACTTCCTTATAGTGCTCATAAGGTGAGAGCAGTTAGGTGAAAGGGAAACACTTCCTTATAGTGTTTCGATAGATTCCTGGGCAACCAGTGCTACTCGTCACATCGAATACTTCCTTATAGTATTCATACGGTGTGGCTGATATTATCTGCCTCATCGAGTACTTCCTTATAGTGCTCATATGGTGGGAGCAGCTAGGTATATTTAAGTGTAGAGTATCCCTAGGCTAGAGATGTAGTTAGTTACGTATCGTAAGATTTTCCTGGGCAACCAGTGCTACTCGCCACATCGAATACTTCCTTATAGTATTCATACGGTGTGGCCGATATTATCTGCCTCATCGAGTACTTCCTTATAGTGCTCATAAGGTGAGAGCGGTTAGGTGAAGGGGAAACACTTCCTTATAGTGTTTCGATAGGTTCCTGGGCAACCAGTGCTACTCGCCACATCGAATACTTCCTTATAGTATTCATACGGTGTGGTTGATATTATCTGCCTCATCGAGTACTTCCTTATAGTGCTCATAAGGTGAGAGCAGTCAACAAATATAGTTGTCCGAGCAAAGACGAGGAAAAGAGGAACGAGACATTAAACACCAGGAGTACCTGCCTCCACAGGATCATTGAGGACCGGATCATAAGCCATCGAAGAAACCGATGCAAAATTAAGAATCGAAAGAATTTTATAATTGAATAATTTAATACTTAAAAGAAATTGTATAAAACATATAAATTGGGGAAAAAAACAATAAAATAAATTTTATAACTAAGAGTTGATTGTCTTTTAGTCTGACCCTCGACACTACTGAGCTTACCTCAGCCCTAGACAAAAACAATCGTTACAAATGGCGCCCGAGCAGGGACTCAGCTTAGGGGAAGGCGAAATTTCGTCAGATCCTGTAGCTGGGCCAACAATAATAATAAACAAAAATCAAAATCGAAAACAAGCAAATGAAGCAAGACCATCACTCTTCGATCCGTCTGCACATGGGTGGATAATTAATCTACGGAAAGAACGGTTGATGGAGGTAATGGTGAAACAAGGATTTGAAACAGAAGGAAGACCAACGCTCCACGATCCGTCTTCACATGAGTAGATAATTAAGCTACGGAAGGAACGGTTGGTAGAGGAAATGACGAAACAAGGACTTGAAACTGAAGGGAGCGTGGAGGCCCGTCGACGCAGATCCAGCACTTTTCTCAAAAACCGACGTGGCCGAAAATCTACAGAAAACCTTGTTAAGTTACTCGCAGAAGAAATCGAGGATAATAGCATAGAGGCACCTGCAGGAAGATCACATCTAAGTAATGCAGAGGTTATGGATACCGTAAGGGAATGGAATTTGCAATATGAAGGATCAGAAAATGTTTTGGATTTTATATACGAAGTGGAGGAAATGGCGAAAAGCTATGAGATTCCTCTGGATAAAATGTTAGTACCAATGTTTGTGCTGCTTAAATGGAAAGCTGCTGACTGGTGGAGGATTAAGAAGGATAAAATATCCACGTGGAAGCAGTTTCGCAGAGAAGCTGGACATTTTTTTTTGCCAGCACGGTACTTTATGCGACTAGAGGATGATATTCATAGTCGCCGACAAGGCCCTCGTGAAAGAGGAAAGGATTATATTTTAGGTATCCAAAATTTAATCTGCCAAAACACACGTTTGCACTCTCGGGACTTCACGGATAAAATATACGATGGCCTACGACCAGAATACCGCCTATTCATTAGCACAAATGGATTCGTGATCATTGGGGAATTAATAAAACTCGTTGAGGAGTATGAATTTATCCAAATGGAAGAAGAGAGACAAAACACCAGAAAGATGTCTAGTCGCGTAGCGCAAGTCTGGCCAAACACGTTCGTTAAGTACTCTCGGCTTGGCAATGAAGCTACTTCAGGTACACACTCGGTGCCCGAGGAAATCCAAATCACTGAGACTCCACAAGATAATGAAAAGGATGAATTGAATACAAAAATGGACAAAGATTGGATCGAGCGTTCCATAAACGTATCCAGTACTCCTAACCTATTGATAATGGAAAACCATGGAACACTGAAGTGGGGCATTGACCGACGACAGACAACCGAAGTTTCGCCTACAAATGTCTACCATCCATCACAGACACCAACCATTCTAAATAAGCTCAAAACTGGAGACCAGAGAATAAAATATTCAAGAATAGAACATTCTGCATCAGTAGAACAGCAATGTTATATACAACATAATGACTTTCGTAACGGCATAAGTAATCAAGTTGATAAACTACAAAATGAACGACGCAAAAAACCACAATATTTCGAAGAGCACATATCCAGCAGTTTGAAATGTGAGAAAGGTTTCCATGTAATTGCAGTAGTAAGGCAACCCAATGATAAGAAGTCCAAAAACAGATTGGGAAAAAAAAAACCAATAGTCATTACAAAAAAAAATTTGTTGGACAAATACAATGTTTAAAAAAAAAAAAAAAAACCTATTTTTTTTTTGGAAAAAAAAAAAATGTTTTCGACGAGAAGGTTCTCGTCTGCGAAGTAGGGGGGACTGTAACGTCCCAAATGACGTTCCAATAGCAAATCCAAATATGTATACTGCACCGCGGGTTAAAATAATTATAAAAAAATACCAACTAAAAAAAACACAAACCAACAACAAATCAACAGTATCATCATATGGTGTACGCACGCAATAGCAACAAACCAACAACAAAGAACAACCGTCATGCAAAATACATAGCAGCCATATGATTTCACTGTCGCTGCGCAACTATAAAAGGGTAGTGAATAATGCAGAAGGCAGGCAGTCACAGCCAGGCGTTCAATGCGACAACATCAATATTAGATAAAAATAATATTGATATTTTAAACATTGAAAGCTAAAAAGGAATGTGTAAAGGCCTCGTATTCCTAAGGTATTCCTAAGGTAGTAAGTAGACAGTAGCTAGTGTATCATTAAGCCTTCCTGGGTAACCAGTGCTACTCGCCACATCGAATACTCCCTTATAGTATTCATACGGTGTGGTTGATATTATTTGCCTCATCGAGTACTTCCTTATAGTGCTCATAAGGTGAGAGCGGTTAGGTGAAAGGGAAACACTTCCTTATAGTGTTTCGATAGGTTCCTGGGCAACCAGCGCTACTCGCCACATCGAATACTTCCTTATAGAATTCATACGGTGTGGCTGATATTATCTGCCTCATCGAGTACTTTCTTATAGTGCTCATATAGTGGGAGCAGCTAGGTATATTTAAGTGTAGAGTATCCCTAGGCTAGAAAAGTAGTTAATCAGTTATCATAAGACTTTCCTGGGCAACCAGTGCTACTCGCTACATCGAATACTTCCTTATAGTATTCATACGGTGTGGTTGATATTATCTGCCTCATCGAGTACTTCCCTATAATGCTCATAAGGTGAGAGCGGTTAGGTGAAACGGAAACACTTCCTTTTAGTGTTTCGATAGGTTCCTGGGCAACCAGTGCTACTCGTCACATCGAATACTTTCTTATAGTATTCATACGGTGTGGCTGATATTATCTGCCTCATCGAGTACTTCCTTATAGTGCTCATATGGTGGGAGCAGCAAGGTATATTTAAGTGTAGAGTATCCCTAGGCTAGAAAAGTAGTTAGTCACGTATCATAAGATTTTCCTGGGAAACCAGTGCTACTCGATACATCGAATACTTCCTTATAGTATTCATACGGTGTGGCCGATATTATCTGCCTCATCGAGTACTTCCTTATAGTGCTCATAAGATGAGAGCAGTTAGGTAAAGGGAAACACTTCCTTATAGTGTTTCGATAGATTCCTGGGCAACCAGTGCTACTCGTCACATCGAATACTTCCTTATAGTATTCATACGGTGTGGCTGATATTATCTGCCTCATCGAGTACTTCCTTATAGTGCTCATATGGTGGGAGCAGCTAGGTATATTTAAGTGTAGAGTATCCCTAGGCTAGAGATGTAGTTAGTTACGTATCATAAGATTTTCCTGGGCAACCAGTGCTACTCGCCACATCGAATACTTCCTTATAGTATTCATACGGTGTGGCCGATATTATCTGCCTCATCGAGTACTTCCTTATAGTGCTCATAAGGTGAGAGCGGTTAGGTGAAGGGGAAACTCTTCCTTATAGTGTTTCGATAGGTTCCTGGGCAACCAGTGCTACTCGCCACATTGAATACTTCCTTATAGTATTCATACGGCGTGGTTGATATTATCTGCCTCATCGAGTACTTCCTTATAGTGCTCATAAGGTGAGAGCAGTCAACAAATATAGTTGTCCGAGCAAAGACGAGGAAAAGAGGAACGAGACATTAAACACCAGGAGTACCTGCCTCCACAGGATCATTGAGGACCGGATCATAAGCCATCGAAGAAACCGATGCAAAATTAAGAATCGAAAGAGTTTTATAATTGAATAATTAAATACTTAAAAGAAATTGTATAAAACATATAAATTGGGAAAAAAAAACAATAAAATAAATTTTATAACTAAGAGTTGATTGTCTTTTAGTCTGACCCTGGACACCACTGAGCTTACCTCAGCCCTAGACAAAAACAATCGTTACACTATAGATTTTTGAAGAAACACCTTTTTTATGAAAATGACTAAGAACGCCATCTTCAACACCCTCTATTTTAACAACAAATTGTATTAGGACTAAATCCTAAATCGGATTGTTGTTCTTGCACACCGGATCTACCATATTGCCAAATTTGAGCGAAATCGGAGAAAAAAATTTTGTTTTTGGTACACTTGGCGTACGAAATAATTTACGTAAAAATTTCGAACATTCACGTCTTCAAATCTAATAAAAAATTCATAAAAACTAGACCAAAATTCATCATACTTCTTTCAAAAATATTTTTTATTTTAAAAAAATTTAACGATTATTATTTCGCATATATGTATCAAATATTATTTGTAGATCATGTAAATTTTAATAAAATAGATCCCGTTAGTTTTTATCAAGCGAAAACAGCTCCAGAGATTTCCTTAAAAACTAGTTTTTCAAAATTTGAACAGTTTGTGAAAAATATCTCCTAAGCCATAGGTCCTACGAAAAAAAGAGCTGGAAATGTTTTGTAGGAAATATAATTTTCAACAAACAAGTATGTATATATTTACTTTTTTTGTGCGATTAGTCGTTCGAGAGTTATCTCAATTTAAAAAGTACAACATATAAATATCGTGAAGTTTTAAAACTTTTTAAATTGACATACTTCCTAAACTATGAGTAATAGGGAAAAAATGATTGGGGCTTTTTCGTAGTAAATCATTGAAGCTAAACAACTGTTGACTCGGCAAATAACTGTCGACCACTATTTTTTCGTAATTGCAGCCGTAAGCGAAATAATTGAAAAAAATGTATTTTCGCAACTTTAGACTTTGAATAACTTTTTTTGGGCACAAAATTTTGCAACGTCCTTTTCAGACGTTATTTTTTATGCATTGGTGAATACAATTCCGGAAAAGAAAAATTCATTTGGAACTATTTTTCAGAATTATCCTTTTTTGCTTCGGCTAAAGCAACATGGAAATCGTTCGTTAGCCGATCATTTCCGAAGTGCTCTAAGGATTTTGAAATTTTTTATTGAAAACATTTCGAAATACGATGTTTAACAGGATTCCGTAATAAAAAATGGGGTACTCGAAAATTTTATTCAAATCACCCACAGAACAGACGTGGGTGTAGGAGCATTCGTATGTCAAATTCTGTTTGAACAACATTTGCTTGATATACAAATTTAATACCTCTTCATATCATCGGGCATTGGTGTAGCGGTCTAAAGTGTTGGTAAATGTAAGTAAAAATAATCTGTTTCTATTTATCACACGGACGCACGGAATGGCCAAGTGACCAAAAAGTGATCTAAATTAATGTTTTACGCGGAAAATTACTTTACAGCTCTATTCAGCACTGGGTTTAATAGCTGAAGTGATAACCTATCATAATCCGTTTCCATTTTTTTGCGGCAAAGAGTATAGCGACAAAACGATCTAAGAAAAATTCAAAAAAACTTTGCCCAAGAAACCATGGGACAAAAATCAAAATCGAGCTGCCGAAAATTACGTTGAAGTTTTGATGTAGTACTTCAAAATTCAATGAAAAAAAAAAAAAAAAAAACAAAAAAATCAGATACTTTGAATAATTTTATATGAAACAAGTAAAAAAAAATTTGAATTTTTTCTTTTTCTTATTGTATTTTAGAGTAGTACATCAAAACTTCAACGCAATTTACGGCGGCTCGAAATTGATTTTAGACCCATGGTTTCTTGGGCAAAGTTTTTTAGAATTTTCCATAGATTTTTTTGTTGCTATACTCTTTGGCGATTTTTTGCTTCCCGAACAAATTGACCCGGCCTAATAAATATATTTAAATTTTTTTTTTCAATAATGTGCAAATGTAACGCCGCACTGTGGAAAAAAAAATAATTTGAAATCATAAAAAGGAAGCGGATTATGATAGGTAATCACTTCAGCTATTAAACCCAGTGTTGATCAGAGCTGTAAAGTCGTTTTTCGCGTAAAACATTAATTTAGATCACTTTTTGGTCATTTAGCCATTCCGTGAGACGGTCGTGGATTCAAATCGAGCCGATGCACTATAGGTCAAAAGGCGCACTTTTTTAGGCCAAAATTAAATTTTTACAAGTGTTGCTTTTGAGTTTTTGTTGATGCAGTGTAACGAAGAATAATTCAATACAAGCAAGAATATATTTTTTTTATGTGGTAAATAATTTTCCGTTCCTCAGCGATGTGTCAAAGTTGATGCATTTACATTTTACTAAGACAACTCCAAAAAGTCGTGATTTTAGCTCTTTTTTTCAACCAATAAAAAGTAATTAAAATAATTTGTTTTTTTCTAAACTAAAAATTTATAAACTTGATGATGTTATGTATAATGCAATGTAGTTTTAAACATTTAAATATACTTTGGTTTTCAGTGGAAAATTTTAAAATTCAAATTAGACCCCTGACTTTTAGTATTTTTTTTAAATTTTGAACTTCGTGTAAGCTTTTAAAATTTTGTTGGAATTTGTTAGTCCTAAGAAATCCAAAAGCAGTAAGACGGTTCTTTTGTTAATGTCATTTAGAAATATATTGTAGACGGCCGATTTTGCCCGTTTTTTTTAATGAATTTTTTTGTCAGGTAACTTTTTTTCCGCAATTCCGATTTCTTCGAAGTCTGGTTGCAAAAGACAGACGAAAAAGAAGAATAAGAAGCAGTTTTTCAATTACTTATTTTAAAATTCTGAAGATACTACTAGTCCAAGTAACTTGGGTCAAAGTGCGCATAATTTTTGCTTTAGGTTTTTTGAAAAATAGAGATATTTGAGGTTAATATACGAAAAATAAGTACTTTTGTTACTTTTGAGGTTAGTTGTAGACTGCACAAAATTTTTTTTATTTTTTTTTTTGCATATTACTGAGTACCACTTTTTACCTTTTTTGGCCCTATGCTCCTCCTAGGAGTTAAAGGAGAATACATACATACTTTTTACCTTCAAAACGAGCTCTTAAAAAGTGCCAAGCAATACTTTCTTCAAAAGTTATTGCAGATTGAAGATGATATCATGAAATCTAAAGTTGTGTCGTTTTACACGCTTTATGGGATTTCAAGATGTCATGACATGCCATCTTAAATCGGCCATAACTTTTAAATAAAGTATTGTATGGCATTTTTTAAGAGCTCATTTGATTTCAATCGGATTCATTTGGGAGGCTTTTTGATGAAAACATTGAGTCGAACAATAAAAACCATTAAATTAATATGAGCTTCAGTAATAAAAACAATTTAGTCTCTGAGTTCAAATTTTTATATATGAAAACTGCTTACGTCTTATCATAAGGGGGAGGCTTTTCACGAATTGCTTATTTTTGCTAATATGGCAAGAGGAGCATAAAATCATTGAAAATCTGCTTGCGTAATACTTTAGCTTTCAAAAATTTTATTTTTTAAGCAGTAATCATGTAAGAGTATTTTTGAAGTAGTTGTGTTCTTCTGAATACAAGAAATTACTTTTATATTTTTCTCAGCACAACTGGTAACTTATACGATTTTAGACGAATTACAATATTAGTGTGCGCCGAAAAAAAAAAAAAATTCAAACAAAAAATTATAGTTGAGATAATTCTGCACATTTTGGTTGTGTAAACATCTTCCAAAGCAAAAAATTTACCGAGTCATTTTTTTTGGTTTCTAAACTGCAAATGTCCACAAAATTTAATTATTTCAAACGGCTATAACTTTCTTGTTATTTTGACAGATCAGAAAAGTTCAAATCCACACTTAATTTGATAGAAAGGTTAGCAAGTACTTAAGTATGTTAGCTTTGGCCTGGCCAAAAATTAAATATGGATTTTCTCTGAAAACACTTCTACCCTGGGTGCAGGGTATAAAAGATTAAACTCCTATCGGTCAAGAAACAAAAAAGTAACAGCTTTTTTAATTGAAAATTGAAGTGAAAAGTTTAAATTAATAATGCAATGTTTCTACATCTCAGCAATTTTTTCTATTAAACTTAACTGTAGTTACCATGTTCTAAAAAAAATTTTAAACAAATTTGATTCGTTTCGCCAGAGCTTGCAAAATGAAATTAGAAATGTAATTTTTTTGGCAATGTTTCCTAAACATCGATGGTTAAAGCCGAAAACAACGATGGCCAAAATATCGATGTTTTCCGGTCGGATTCAGCAACCGCCATTTTAAGTATTTTAGAGGGCGTGATGGGATTAAAAAAAGGGAGATAGTTTTACCTAATTGGAATTAAGTTATGTAAATAACACAGATAGAGGATATTAAGTACATTCACAGGAAAATATTTTTATTGTAATAAGCTCTATCTAATATAAAACGCGAATAATATGCATTGATTTTTGGAATTTAATGCTATTGAGAAATCCATTGCATTGATTTTTGAAATTTATTGCTATTGGAAAATCTATTGCATTGATTTCTTAAATTTTGCAATTTGCATTAAATTTACAATATATTGGTAGGTTTTAGGAAAAACAAATTTTCTTTTAAACCAGGAACTTTTGAACCATACCCTTCCCCACCAACCAACTCAACCACCCCCCACCATTTTTATTTTCCTTCTTGTTCCTCCGAGGCTTCCTTCAATTGTCCTGGTTGGTTTTTATTTCACTTCATCATTTCATGATTTATATTCTAATTTTTTCCCCATGTTCACCCTTTGGAGGACTTGAACCTGGATTCAAACATGTTCCGTGATCGCACTTTAACGAGCTCAGCCAAAGCAGGCATTATTGAGTAGCTAGCTGTAAATTTATCTATATCTATATGTATATTAATACGTGAACAGTTTTCTTTGTCTCCCTTTTGCGAGCTAACCATTTAACCGATTTACGATATTTTTTTTTATATGAAAGGTATTGTGGTGTAGAATCCACGAATCCAAAAATTATCCTCATAAGTTGCCATTAAGGTATTTAAAAACAGGATAAAAGTTTCCCATATAATTACAGCAACAACAGCATGCACAATGTTATGCTGTGTTGTTAAGAAAGTGAATGACACAGTGGAGTGAGAGAAATTTTGTTGTTGTTGTTTTTCCCTTGCTTGCACGAAACCTGTTTCGTTGCGCTCTGTCGACGTTCTGATATTTTGGATGTTTCTCGATACTTCTGGACTTTTATCGATATGTTGGATGTTTTTCGATACTTCTAGACTTTTATCGATATTTTGGATGTTTCTCGATACTTCTGGACTTTTATCGATATTTTGGATGTTTTTCGATACTTTTGGACTTTTATCGATATTTTGGATGTTTCTCGATACTTCTAGACTTTTATCGATACTTTGGATGTTTCGCGATAGTTCTGGACTTTTATAGATATAATGGATGTTTTTCGATACTTTTGGACTTTTATCGATATTTTGGATGTTTCTCGATACTTCTGGACTTTTACCGATATTTTGGATGTTTCTCGATGCTTTTGGACTTTTACCGATATGTTGGATGTTTCTCGATACTTTTCGACTTTTATAGATATTTTGGATGTTTCTCGATACTTTTGGACTTTTTCCGATATTTTGGATGTTTTTCTATACTTTTGGACTTTTATCGATATTTTGGATGTATCTCGATGCTTTTGGACTTTTATCGATATTTTGGATGTTTCTCGATACTTCTAGACTTTTATCGATATTTTGGATGTTTCTCGATTTTTCTGGACTTTTACCGATATTTTGGATGTTTCTCGATGCTTTTGGACTTTTACCGATATTTTGGATGTTTTTCGATACTTTTGTACTTTTACCGATATGTTGGATGTTTCTCGATACTTTTGGACTTTTACCGATATTTTGGATGTTTCTCGATACTTTTGGACTTTTTCCGATATTTTGGATGTTTCTCGATACTTTTGGACTTTTATCGATATTTTGGATGTTTCTCGATGCTTTTGGACTTTTATCGATATTTTGGATGTTTCTCGATACTTCTAGACTTTTATCGATATTTTGGTGTTTCTCGATACTTCTGGACTTTTACCGATATTTTGGATGCTTCTCGATGCTTTTGGACTTTTACCGATATTTTGGATGTTTCTCGATACTTCTGGACTTTTACCGATATTTTGGATTTTTCTCGATACTTCTCGATATATTGGTTGTTTCTCGATGCTTTTGGACTTTTACCGATATTTTAGATGTTTCTCGATACTTTTGGACTTTTATCGATATTTTGGATGATTCTCGATACTGTTGGACTTTTACCGATATTTTGGATGTTTCTCGGTGCTTTTGGACTTTTACCGATAATTTGGATGTTTTTCGATACTTTTGGACTTTTACCGATATTTTGGATGCTTTTCGATACTTTTGGACTTTTACCGATATTTTGGATGTTTCTCGATACTTTTGAACTTTTATCGATATTTTGGAAGTTTCTCGATACTTTTGGACTTTTACCGATATTTTAGATGTTTCTCGATGCTTTTGGATTTTTACCAATATTTTGGATGTTTTCCGATACTTTTGGACTTTTACCGATATTTTAGATGTTTCTCGATACTTTTGGATTTTTATCGATATTTTGGATGTTTCTAGATACTTTAAGACTTATCGATATTTTTATGGATATTTTTCGATACTTTGGGACTTTTATCGATATTTTGGATGTTTTTCGATACTGTTGGACTTTTACCGATATTTTGGATGTTTCTCGATGCTTTTGGTTTTTTACCGATATCTTGGATGTTTTTCGATACTTTTGGACTTTTACCGATATGTTGGATGTTTCTCGATACTTTTGGACTTTTATCGATATTTTGGATGTTTCTCGATACTTTTGGACTTTTTCCGATATTTTGGATGTTTTTCGATACTTCTGGACTTTTATCGATATTTTGGATGTATCTCGATGCTTTTGGACTTTTATCGATATTTTGGATGTTTCTCGATACTTCTAGACTTTTATCGATATTTTGGATGTTTCTCGATTTTTCTGGACTTTTACCGATATTTTGGATGCTTCTCGATGCTTTTGGACTTTTACCGAAATTTTGGATGTTTTCGATACTTTTGTACTTTTACCGATATGTTGGATGTTTCTCGATACTTTTGGACTTTTACCGATATTTTGGATGTTTCTCGATACTTCTGGACTTTTTCCGATATTTTGGATGTTTCTCGATACTTCTAGACTTTTATCGATATTTTGGATGTTTCTCGATACTTCTGGACTTTTACCGATATTTTGGATGTTTCTCGATGCTTTTGGACTTTTACCGATATTTTGGATGTTTCTCGATACTTCTGGACTTTTACCGATATTTTGGATTTTTCTCGATACTTCTCGATATATTGGATGTTTCTCGATGCTTTTGGACTTTTACCGATATTTTAGATGTTTCTCGATACTTTTGGACTTTTATCGATATTTTGGATGATTCTCGATACTTTTGGACTTTTACCGATATTTTGGATGTTTCTCGGTGCTTTTGGACTTTTACCGATAGTTTGGATGTTTCTCGATACTTTTGGACTTTTTCCGATATTTTGGATGTTTCTCGATGCTTTTGGACTTTTATCGATATTCTGAATGTTTCTCGATGCTTTTGGACTTTTACTGATATTTTGGATGTTTCTCGATACTTTTGGACTTTTACCAATATTTTGGATGTTTCTCGATACTTTTAGACTTTTATCGATGTTTTGGATGTTTCTCTATACTCTTGCACTTGTATCGATATTTTGGATGTTTTTCGATACTTGTGAACTTTTATCGATATTCTGGATGTTTCTCGATACTTTTGGACTTTTATCGATATTTTGGTTGTTTTTCGATACTATTGGACTTATACCGAAGTTTTGGATGTTTCTCGATACTTTTGAACTTTTATCGATATTTTGGATGTTTCTCGATACTTTTGGACTTTTACCGATGTTTTGGATGTTTCTCGATGCTTTTGGATTTTTACCAATATTTTGGATGTTTTCCGATACTTTTGGACTTTTACCGATATTTTAGATGTTTCTCGATACTTTTGGATTTTTATCGATATTTTGGATGTTTCTCGATACTTTAAGACTTATCGATATTTTGGATGTTTCTCGATACTTCTCGATATTTTGGGTGTTTCTCGATGCTTTTGGACTTTACCGATACTTTGGATGTTGCTCGATACTTTTGGACTTTTACTGATATACATACCGATGTTTGTCGATACTTTTGAGATCTTTTCGATATGTTGGATGTTTTCCGATATTTTTTGGCACAGGCACTACACCAATTTTTATGTTATTCGGTTTTAAGATATAGCCTGCTGCATATAAAAAATGTTGCTACGACTAATGAATACTCAATGTTCTGGCTTTGTTTTTTCCCAAACGGTACTCGGAAGAAGTGTATCCATCTCAAAGTAAAAGGCCAGATCTGGCCACCGGCGATACTAGTCATATCATAATTATTCTGTCATTTAAAAAAAAAATTTGTGAATCGCGCATCTCAACGTTCTCTTCCAAATTTGAATATTTTTTTGTATGAATTAAAACATTTATAAATTTCTTTCAAAAATTTTTAAAATTATTATTTCACCCGAGTTCCCAGAATTGTTTTTTTTTATTTTGTAGAGATTTTTTTCGGTTAATGCAAATGCAGGAAAGGTTACTAAGAAAATTTATTTTCCATATGAATTAAATGTTACTCATGCGACATGTTGTTTTTTCAGAAATGATACATAGCCCAGGAAAATTAAAATTTTTGTGCGAAAAAATTCCAATTTTCACCGGAATTGTCTTTATTTATGCATGCGAAGTCGTGTGTGCAGAAAAAGTTATTCGGGATCTAAGGCTACGAAAATCAGTTTTTTGCAAATATTTCGTTAACGCTTACTTCTACAGAAAAACGTTGTGGCACAAATTTGTAGCTGAAGAAATTTCCTATAAAACGGTACTAAGAGTGTTAAAGTTTTGTGGCAAGTGTATATCGTTAAGGACATATTCACGAAAATCCGGTTTTTTGCGATTTTAAGGTTTTTTTTTAAATACTTATGTATGTTCGACACGGTACCTTTTATGCTTATACATAATGCTTATTATTTGTTATTTTTCAACTTATTTTAATTTTTTACTTTTAAACCAGGAACTTTTGAACCATACCCTTCCCCACCAACCAACTCAACCACCCCCCACCATTTTTATTTTCCTTCTTGTTCCTCCGAGGCTTCCTTCAATTGTCCTGGTTGGTTTTTATTTCACTTCATCATTTCATGATTTATATTCTAATTTTTTCCCCATGTTCACCCTTTGGAGGACTTGAACCTGGATTCAAACATGTTCCGTGATCGCACTTTAACGAGCTCAGCCAAAGCAGGCATTATTGAGTAGCTAGCTGTAAATTTATCTATATCTATATGTATATTAATACGTGAACAGTTTTCTTTGTCTCCCTTTTGCGAGCTAACCATTTAACCGATTTACGATATTTTTTTTTATATGAAAGGTATTGTGGTGTAGAATCCACGAATCCAAAAATTATCCTCATAAGTTGCCATTAAGGTATTTAAAAACAGGATAAAAGTTTCCCATATAATTACAGCAACAACAGCATGCACAATGTTATGCTGTGTTGTTAAGAAAGTGAATGACACAGTGGAGTGAGAGAAATTTTGTTGTTGTTGTTTTTCCCTTGCTTGCACGAAACCTGTTTCGTTGCGCTCTGTCGACGTTCTGATATTTTGGATGTTTCTCGATACTTCTGGACTTTTATCGATATGTTGGATGTTTTTCGATACTTCTAGACTTTTATCGATATTTTGGATGTTTCTCGATACTTCTGGACTTTTATCGATATTTTGGATGTTTTTCGATACTTTTGGACTTTTATCGATATTTTGGATGTTTCTCGATACTTCTAGACTTTTATCGATACTTTGGATGTTTCGCGATAGTTCTGGACTTTTATAGATATAATGGATGTTTTTCGATACTTTTGGACTTTTATCGATATTTTGGATGTTTCTCGATACTTCTGGACTTTTACCGATATTTTGGATGTTTCTCGATGCTTTTGGACTTTTACCGATATGTTGGATGTTTCTCGATACTTTTCGACTTTTATAGATATTTTGGATGTTTCTCGATACTTTTGGACTTTTTCCGATATTTTGGATGTTTTTCTATACTTTTGGACTTTTATCGATATTTTGGATGTATCTCGATGCTTTTGGACTTTTATCGATATTTTGGATGTTTCTCGATACTTCTAGACTTTTATCGATATTTTGGATGTTTCTCGATTTTTCTGGACTTTTACCGATATTTTGGATGTTTCTCGATGCTTTTGGACTTTTACCGATATTTTGGATGTTTTTCGATACTTTTGTACTTTTACCGATATGTTGGATGTTTCTCGATACTTTTGGACTTTTACCGATATTTTGGATGTTTCTCGATACTTTTGGACTTTTTCCGATATTTTGGATGTTTCTCGATACTTTTGGACTTTTATCGATATTTTGGATGTTTCTCGATGCTTTTGGACTTTTATCGATATTTTGGATGTTTCTCGATACTTCTAGACTTTTATCGATATTTTGGTGTTTCTCGATACTTCTGGACTTTTACCGATATTTTAGATGCTTCTCGATGCTTTTGGACTTTTACCGATATTTTGGATGTTTCTCGATACTTCTGGACTTTTACCGATATTTTGGATTTTTCTCGATACTTCTCGATATATTGGTTGTTTCTCGATGCTTTTGGACTTTTACCGATATTTTAGATGTTTCTCGATACTTTTGGACTTTTATCGATATTTTGGATGATTCTCGATACTGTTGGACTTTTACCGATATTTTGGATGTTTCTCGGTGCTTTTGGACTTTTACCGATAATTTGGATGTTTTTCGATACTTTTGGACTTTTACCGATATTTTGGATGCTTTTCGATACTTTTGGACTTTTACCGATATTTTGGATGTTTCTCGATACTTTTGAACTTTTATCGATATTTTGGAAGTTTCTCGATACTTTTGGACTTTTACCGATATTTTGGATGTTTCTCGATGCTTTTGGATTTTTACCAATATTTTGGATGTTTTCCGATACTTTTGGACTTTTACCGATATTTTAGATGTTTCTCGATACTTTTGGATTTTTATCGATATTTTGGATGTTTCTCGATACTTTAAGACTTATCGATATTTTTCGATACTTTGGGACTTTTATCGATATTTTGGATGTTTTTCGATACTGTTGGACTTTTACCGATGTTTTGGATGTTTCTCGATGCTTTTGGTTTTTTACCGATATTTTGGATGTTTTTCGATACTTTTGGACTTTTACCGATATGTTGGATGTTTCTCGATACTTTTGGACTTTTAAAGATATTTTGGATGTTTCTCGATACTTTTGGACTTTTTCCGATATTTTGGATGTTTTTCGATACTTTTGGACTTTTATCGATATTTTGGATGTATCTCGATGCTTTTGGACTTTACCGATACTTTGGATGTTTCTCGATACTTCTAGACTTTTATCGATATCTTGGATGTTTCTCGATTTTTCTGGACTTTTACCGATATTTTGGATGCTTCTCGATGCTTTTGGACTTTTACCGAAATTTTGGATGTTTTTCGATACTTTAAGACTTATCGATATTTTGGATGTTTCTCGATACTTCTCGATATTTTGGGTGTTTCTCGATGCTTTTGGACTTTACCGATACTTTGGATGTTTCTCGATACTTCTAGACTTTTATCGATATCTTGGATGTTTCTCGATTTTTCTGGACTTTTACCGATATTTTGGATGCTTCTCGATGCTTTTGGATTTTTATCGATATTTTGGATGTTTCTCGATACTTTAAGACTTATCGATATTTTGGATGTTTCTCGATACTTCTCGATATTTTGGGTGTTTCTCGATGCTTTTGGACTTTACCGATACTTTGGATGTTTCTCGATACTTCTAGACTTTTATCGATATCTTGGATGTTTCTCGATTTTTCTGGACTTTTACCGATATTTTGGATGCTTCTCGATGCTTTTGGACTTTTACCGAAATTTTGGATGTTTTTCGATACTTTTGTACTTTTACCGATATGTTGGATGTTTCTCGATACTTTTGGACTTTTACCGATATTTTGGATGTTTCTCGATACTTTTGGACTTTTTCCGATATTTTGGATGTTTCTCGATACTTCTAGACTTTTATCGATATTTTGGATGTTTCTCGATACTTCTGGACTTTTACCGATATTTTGGATGTTTCTCGATGCTTTTGGACTTTTACCGATATTTTGGATGTTTCTCGATACTTCTGGACTTTTACCGATATTTTGGATTTTTCTCGATACTTCTCGATATATTGGATGTTTCTCGATGCTTTTGGACTTTTACCGATATTTTAGATGTTTCTCGATACTTTTGGACTTTTATCGATATTTTGGATGATTCTCGATACTTTTGGACTTTTACCGATATTTTGGATGTTTCTCGGTGCTTTTGGACTTTTACCGATAGTTTGGATGTTTCTCGATACTTTTGGACTTTTTCCGATATTTTGGATGTTTCTCGATGCTTTTGGACTTTTATCGATATTCTGAATGTTTCTCGATGCTTTTGGACTTTTACTGATATTTTGGATGTTTCTCGATACTTTTGGACTTTTACCAATATTTTGGATGTTTCTCGATACTTTTAGACTTTTATCGATGTTTTGGATGTTTCTCTATACTCTTGCACTTTTATCGATATTTTGGATGTTTTTCGATACTTGTGAACTTTTATCGATATTCTGGATGTTTCTCGATACTTTTGGACTTTTATCGATATTTTGGTTGTTTTTCGATACTATTGGACTTATACCGAAGTTTTGGATGTTTCTCGATACTTTTGAACTTTTATCGATATTTTGGATGTTTCTCGATACTTTTGGACTTTTACCGATGTTTTGGATGTTTCTCGATGCTTTTGGATTTTTACCAATATTTTGGATGTTTTCCGATACTTTTGGACTTTTACCGATATTTTAGATGTTTCTCGATACTTTTGGATTTTTATCGATATTTTGGATGTTTCTCGATACTTTAAGACTTATCGATATTTTGGATGTTTCTCGATACTTCTCGATATTTTGGGTGTTTCTCGATGCTTTTGGACTTTACCGATACTTTGGATGTTGCTCGATACTTTTGGACTTTTACTGATATACATACCGATGTTTGTCGATACTTTTGAGATCTTTTCGATATGTTGGATGTTTTCCGATATTTTTTGGCACAGGCACTACACCAATTTTTATGTTATTCGGTTTTAAGGTATAGCCTGCTGCATATAAAAAATGTTGCTACGACTAATGAATACTCAATGTTCTGGCTTTGTTTTTTCCCAAACGGTACTCGGAAGAAGTGTATCCATCTCAAAGTAAAAGGCCAGATCTGGCCACCGGCGATACTAGTCATATCATAATTATTCTGTCATTTAAAAAAAAAAAATTGTGAATCGCGCATCTCAACGTTCTCTTCCAAATTTGAATATTTTTATACCCTACACCCAGGGTATATTCACTTTGTCCTTCCGTTTGTAACGCAGAGAAGGAGGCGTGGCAGGTATAGAAAAGTATATATATTCTTGATCAGCGTCACCTCCTGAGTCGATATAGCCATGTCCGTCTGTCTGGCTGGCTGGCTGGGTGGCTGGCTGGCTGGCTGGCTGGCTGGCTGGGTGGCTGGCTGTGTGTTGAAATACACTTTTTGGGAAATCTGAGCAAGATAATTCAATGAAATTTGGTACACTGCCTCCGTCGTCAAAGTTAGCTCGGGGGATTGAAAATGAGCAAAATCGGTCAACGGACACGCCTACCGCCCATACAAAAATTATATTCAAAATGCAATTTTAGGAGTATTTTTCACGACAATGCAACCACAATACATATAAGTACTACGAATTGTAAGCGCAAGCTCTGATAAAAATTTAAGCGAATTCGGACAAGAGGGCGTGGCACCTCCCATATAAGCAAAAGCTTCAAAACGCTATACTGAAAGCGTTTTTTGAGATATTCGAACCAAATTTGACTCAGACACTAAGAATTATAAATGAAAGCTCTCAGCAAAAATTGGGTGAAATCAGACAAGAGGGCGTGGCACCTCCCATATAAGCAAAAGATTCAAAATGCTTTACTGAAAGAGTTTTTTGAGATAATCCAACTAAATTTCACTCTGACACTAAAAACTATAAATGCAAGCTCTGAACAAAAACTGGGTGTATTCGGACAAGAGGGCGTGGCACCTCCCATATAAGCAAACTTTTCAAAATACTGCAGTGTAGGGTATTTATTTTTTGGCCAGGCCAAAATTTACACCCTTACTAGTTTTGTATGAATTAAAACATTTATAAATTTCTTTCAAAAATTTATTAAAATTATTATTTCCCCCGAGTTCCCAGAATTGTTTTTTTTTATTTTGTAGAGATTTTTTTCGGTTAATGCAAATGCAGGAAAGGTTACTAAGAAAATTTATTTTCCATATGAATTAAATGTTACTCATGCGACATGTTGTTTTTTCAGAAATGATACATAGCCCAGGAAAATTAAAATTTTTGTGCGAAAAAATTCCAAGTGGATATTTTTCACCGGAATTGTCTTTATTTATGCATGCGAAGTCGTGTGTGCAGAAAAAGTTATTCGGGATCTAAGGCTACGAAAATCAGTTTTTTGCAAATATTTCGTTAACGCTTACTTCTACAGAAAAACGTTGTGGCACAAATTTGTAGCTGAAGAAATTTCCTATAAAACGGTACTAAGAGTGTTAAAGTTTTGTGGCAAGTGTATATCGTTAAGGACATATTCACGAAAATCCGGTTTTTTGCGATTTTAAGGTTTTTTTTTAAATACTTATGTATGTTCGACACGGTACCTTTAATGCTTATACATAATGCTTATTATTTGTTATTTTTCAACTTATTTTAATTTTTTACTTATTTTCACTGAAACCTTGTGTGCCACAAAACTTAAGTGGTATCTTTAGCAGCATATAACAACAAATCCGTGCATTCTCAATCTTGGCTAGCCCCATTTTTCAAGTACTCTTAGATATGAAAGACCAATATAAAACAAACGATAATCTGAATATTTTGTTAGTTTTTTCCTTTATTGACTACAAATTTTTTTTTAAAAATAAAACTCAAAATTTTTTTAAAATTTAAATTAAAACAATTTTTATTTTATTTGAGACGAATGCATTTCGGACAGGCCTGCTGTCCATCATCAACGACACGCAACTAAACATGTAACATGTAGGAAACGGGGCAAAGCAAAATTATCAAAAAGTTTTAAAATTTCTAATACAAATGAAAGTTTGTGTAAAAACGAAAAAAGATGCTGCACTCTTCTATTTGTATGAGAATAGGAACGATGAGATGTTGCCACTATCGCTGTTCATCGTATTTTCAGTTTTTCGTATGTACGATGATTCGTATGCATCGAGTTTTCGGCTATTCAATACATGTTTGAGCAATTTAACACTTTCTGTGAACTCGCCTATTCGATGTGGTGGTGTGTGTTCATCACAAGAATTGTATACATGATCGGTTCACTTGTTTACTTTTTATGCAAAGCTTGTGCTCTTTGAACCGCGTTAAAACACTTCTCTTCGTTTGACCTATGTATTTGGCATTGCAGTCTAAACAGCTGATTTCGTATATGCCGCTTTTTTCTTTGGTCGGTGTTGGATCTTTCGTTGAGCCGAGAATATTTTTTAACTTATAGTTGTTGGTGTACACGATGTTTATATTTTCCTTTTCGAATGCGTTTTTCATATGATTCGTAATAGATGGAATGTATGCGAATGGAACACGAACAGAGTTACTTGCTTTGGTTTCTTCGTTTTGAAAATAAAGTGTCGATGCACTGCTTCTTTGTTTCTTAATAGAGTGTTTTAGCACAATTTTTTCTATAAGAGTTCTATTAAATCCATTTATGTCGGCGATTCTTACGATGTTTTCAAACTCTTTTTTATAATTTAATAAAGAAAGTGGCAAATTAATCAATCGATGTGCCATGGAATGAAAAGCGGCTATTTTGTGTTGGTATGAAAGTGCTAAATTGCTCAAACATGTATTGAATAGCCGAAAACTCGATGCATACGAATCATCGTACATACGAAAAACTGAAAATACGATGAACAGCGATAGTGGCAACATCTCATCGTTCCTATTCTCATACAAATAGAAGAGTGCAGCATCTTTTTTCGTTTTTACACAAACTTTCATTTGAATTAGAAATTTTAAAACTTTTTGATAATTTTGCTTTGCCCCGTTTCCTACATGTTACATGTTTAGTAGCGTGTCGTTGATGATGGACAGCAGGCCTGTCCGAAATGCATTCGTCTCAAATAAAATAAAAATTGTTTTAATTTAAATTTTAAAAAAATTTTGAGTTTTATTTTTAAAAAAAAATTTGTAGTCAATAAAGGAAAAAACTAACAAAATATTCATAACTAGACTACAAAATTCGGTTCATGCTATAAAATTAAAATAATAGCATCGTTTTAAACGATAATCTCTTTAAAAGAAATTTGTAACTCCATCGATCGGGTAGATTTATCAATAACTATATAAGTGAACATATAACAAGGCCATTCGACGGACACCTACGTATGTTAGAACGAATCCACACAAATTTTTTTTGAAAGATTTCGAATTATTCCAGTCGCCTATTTCACCATATACTATTGATTGACGAACTAACGGTAGCAGACTACCAAGTCCACGCTTTTTGATCACAACTAGAGTTCTATCGTTGTAGGCTAAGGTTTGGGCTTACTGCTTGCTGTGCTTTTTTTCAACGAACGAAGTCAAAGCAATTCAAGCAAGCACATTTTTGTTTTTGTGCTCTGCTATTGCTTTTGTTATTGAAAAAAGCAAAGTTTTAACCAAGCAAGCATAAACAAGAAGCGAAGCGTAACTCCGTTTGTGCTTTTGCTTTTTATTTAACTCGGCTGTTAGAGCTTCGGCTTTTCGCTGTACACAGCAGAAACAACTTTCAGGATTGCCACATGTTTTTTTTTTAAAATTTGCTTAAACCATACATCTCAAAAAAAAAAATTTTATTTTAGCCTTAAACCGCTTAGATAAACTTTTAAAATCCAACATATTTTTTTAGGGTTGCCACCTGTTCTTTTTTAATAAAATCAAAATTTTTTTCAATAAAATGCTTAAAATCATCATTTTCTCTCTATAAATTGACATCTTGGGTCCAAAAATGACGAAACAAAAATTTAGGGCTGCCATATTAGGGTTGCCAGACGTTTTTTCGCAAAATTGCATTTCTTTGTTAACTTTCTTTATTGAATGTTATTTATAGAATCGACCCAAAATCTCATAGTAAATTTTTTGGGGTTGCCACCTGGTTTTTTTAATAAAATTTATAGAGAGAAAATGATGATTTTAAGCATTTTATTGAAAAAAATTTTGATTTTATTAAAAAAACCAGGTGGCAACCCCAAAAAATTTACTATGAGTTTTTGGGTAGAATCTATAAATTCAATAAAAAAAGTTAACAAAGGAATGCAATTTTGCGAAAAAACGTCTGGCAACCCTAAATTTTTGTTGCGTCGTTTTTGGACCGAAGATGTCAATTTATAGAGAGAAAATTATGATTTTTAGCAATTTATTGAAAAAAGTTTTGATTTTATTAAAAAAACCCAGGTGGCAACCCTAAAAAATATTTTAGATTTTTTTAAAGTTTATCTAAGCGGTTTAAGGCTAAAATTAATTTTTTTTTTTATATGTATGGCTTAAGCTAATTTTACAAAAAAAAACCAGGTGGCAACCTGAACGCTTTTGAGTTTGTCGAGAAAGTAAAAGATGTAGTATTGCAGGATGATGAAATAATGGTTTCTTTTGATGTCACTTCTCTTTTTCCAAGCATTCCGCTTAAATCAGCAATCAGTGCTATTAAAGAACATCTCAAGAAGAAGAATTTACCTGCCAATCATATAGATGTCTACATTTCAGCAATTGAAAACTGCATGAAATACAACTGTTTCCAATTTAGAAACACAATTTACTCCAATAATTTCGGTTGCAGTATGAGTAATAATTTATCACCTTTTGTTGCAGAAGCTTTTATGTGTAAATTTGAAAGTGATCTTCTTAGAGATGGTCTTTTACCACGTGTTTGGTTTAGATATGTCGACGATACATTTGCCATTATTAACAAAAATGAGCTGCACAATGTTTTAGACATGCTAAACAAACGTTTTGAAAGCATTAAGTTCACATCAGAAACAGAAAATGATATCGACCACACACTGTCTTTTCTAGATTTGAAAATAAAACGTTACAATAATAAACTTCAGTTTTCCGTGTATAGGAAACCGACAACAACTAACCGTTTTATCACATGTGATTCATTTTGCTCGTACCAAAACAAAATTGCTGCTTTCCACTCAATGGTGTACCGCCTGTGCCGCTTACCGTTATCTGTTGCTGACTAACTCGAATATGAAAATATTCTTAATTTGGCTGATGTAAATGGGTATGAAAAAAGTTTAATTGACCGTCTAATTTTCAAACATTCGCGAAAAATAAAAATCAATAATATAACGACTCGTTTTAACCAAAATCGTACTATTTTAAAATCAACTGAAAACAGAGTTGCCGTCACATTTGCTCCAAGCATCACCAACAAGTTGAAGAACTCATTTCAACAGCAAAATATGAAAATGGTTCACACCAGCAACCGAAAATTAAGCTCTGCATTGGGTTCGACAAAAGACCAGAGACAATTAGCAGAAAAAAGTGGACATATATATGTCGTATTTTCATCCATTTTTAATTATTTTAACAAAAACTTCGTATTTTCTTTTAAATTTAAATTATTTTATTTTTTAAAATTCAATTTGAAAATTATTTTTTTTGAATTTAAAAACGAGGCAGTCTCGATCTCGCCACTACCGTTTTTAGAATAATTTTTATATGTTGCTTTCTCAAAATTATTCAGTAGCGCCAGTCGATTCCACCCAAGCTTTGACAGAAGAGTCGCCGCTTGTCGTTTTGTATTTAAAAGCACACAGTACTACGGCATGGCCATCCTGGCGTTTCGCACGTCCTCGTGCGACTCATCTGAAACAAAGACAAAATTCTTTACAGTATTTCATTCTACCACTCGGCCAATTCTGGCCAGAATAAAATTTTCATTAACAAAAAAAAAAAATTTATTAGCTTCTTCATACATAATTTAACAACAAACTTAACTTCTATTACAATTTCATAGTTCATCAACAAATCAACAACAGTCCTATTTTATTAAACGATTCAAATGCCATTTGTCATGTCCCATATAACATTACATGAAACACCAAAAATAAAAATAAAAATCAACTTCAAACATAATAAACATTGATCAGTCAAGTAATTTCTCTCCAATTACTTAAAAAAAATCAATTATCACTTCTATCCAGTGACAACATAGTAACCTCTATCCGGTTACTAAACTCAACAATCACTTCTATCCAGTGATTTTACAATGCCTCTATCCGGCACAAACAACTCATACCACCTCTATCCGGTGATATTTTTACAATTTTACACATTTACATTGCCTCTATCCAGCAATGCAATCACTTCTGACCACTACAATGCATATTACATCCTTACATTTCAAATTACATTAATCATACATAAACAGAAAAATTCAATTATTCTGCTCTTCATCATTATCATCATCAATTTCAACAGGGACGTGACCTTCAGGCATTCGTCTCATACGGTCATGAGCATACTTGTACGTCCGATTACAATTTAAAGACTTAACAACATATCGGTCACCGTCCAAAACTTTTGTCCAGTCTTGCTTTAGTACTATCAAATCTTATTTTATCATAGCATGCATTTTTTTCTATATTAGAAATGGCCTTATTTCGAGCTTCATCGAGGTTTACTAATGGTTCACTTGCATCAGACACTAATATTTCAATAGGTCTAGCTACTTTACCTATAAGCAATTCTAAAGGACTATGTTTGGTAACTCGACTTTGGGTACAATTAAATGCTAACTGAACATCAGGGAGAGCATCCTGCCTGGCGCGATTACTTGTTTCAACTGCAGTGAGCATGTTCTTTAACGTGCTCATTACACGCTCAACTTGGCCGTTTGCACGAGCACTACCGGCTGCAATCAAATGTAGATTAATATTGTGTGATCTACAAAATTCACTAAATTCTCGACTCGCGAAACAACGGCCTTGATCAGCTATAACTCGTATTGGGGCACCAAAAAAAGAGATAGCTTGCTTTAATGCTGCAATGCTACTAAGGGTATCTATGTTAGTTGTATGATACAACAAAACGTATTTTGTGAACGCATCAATCAACACAAAAACGTACTCTTTTCTGTCACTTTTTCCACTCAACTTTCCAGTCGCGTCAATATGTAGAGTGTGCCAAGGAACTGCTATTTTAGGTATAGAATGTAATTCAGCTTGGATTTTACCGGAGTGAGACTTGGAAATTTTACATGTCACGCAATTATCCACAAATTTCCTCACGAATTTCGACATATTTTCGAACCAATAATTTTCGTAGACTTTCTCTAGGGTTTTCTCATAGCCCAAATGCATCAGTGCTTCGTGAGTATTATTGATGATTGACCATCTTAAAGACCTGGGAACTGGGCGAACTGGGCAAACATCTTGATCTACCATTACGTTGTATTTTTCTATAAAGAACTCCTGATCGAATGTCATAAGTCTGAGAAATGTCGTCATTTAACCTATTCTCATTTAAATCAGATACAATTTTTACAATTTCAGCATCTTGCTGTTGCTCTGCCAAAAGCCAATTATCAGACAACTCAGTTATGTTAACATACTTTGGCTCAATTTTCTCGTATACTTTAGCAGAAGAAGGTAGTGAATTCCTTGAAAAGAAGTCTGCATGACACATGTTATTTCCTTTTCTATAAACAACCTCAAATTTAAAAGCCTGTAAGAAAGCCCACCACCTGTGCACTCGGGGAGTAAGGTCAAGTTTTTTACGTGAATCTTGTAAAGAGTTACAGTCAGTAACAACAACAAAGCTACGCCCGTGTAAGTAGTGTCTAAAATGCTTAGTTGCATTGACAACAGCAAGAGTCTCCAACTCGTACGAGTGGTACTTGGATTCAGCAGACGAAGTACGCTTGCTATAATAGGCAACTACAAAAGATTTTGTATCTTTTTTCTGCATTAAAACAGCACCGTATCCAATAGCACTAGCATCTGTGTGAAGCTCTATTGGACATGAAGGATCAAATATTGTTAGTACAGGCTCAGAAGTCAATACTAATATTATTTGCTGTCTTATAGCTTCATGTACAGGTTTCCAATCAATTTTACTCTTACTAGACGTCAAAGTATACAATGGAGCCATAATTTGAGAAAACTTAGGAACAAACTTCCTAAAGTAAGATGCAAGTCCTATAAATTGCCGTAACTGAGTAACAGTTTCAGGTGGAGGCAGAGCTGTTAAAGCTTCAATTTTTTTGGGGTTTGGTTTCATCACACCAGCACTGACCTCAAAACCAAGGTATTGTACTTTCTGTTTAAGGAAAGAACACTTTTTCAGATTCAGTGAGAATCCTTTATCGGTGAGCACTTGAAGTACAATACGGAGTCTTTCCAATGCCTCTTCAGCATTATTGGCTACAATAAGGATATCATCCATGTACACAACAACAAAAGAATTGACCAAATTACCTAAAGCATTCATGACCGCACGTTGAAAAACTGACGGTGCATTTCTGAAACCAAATGGCATGGTCATAAATTCATATTGACCGTCAGGGGTTACAAAAGCTGTATATTCAATTGAGTCAGAATGGATAGGTATTTGATGAAACCCTGAAGCCATGTCTAGGCTAGTAAAGAAATAAGAACCATGCAGCCGGCCAATTTGATCTGAAATGAGCGGTAATGGAAATCTGTCTGGAATAGTATTATCATTTAATTCACGAAAATCCACACACATGCTATCTATCTCGAACAATACTACGCTCTTCGATACTTAATCGATAGGGTCGTCTATAAACTGTTTTGTTAGGATCTTTAAGTCGTATCTGCATTGGTGCTGTATCAGCATGAGAGCTAGGGATTCCCGTTATAAAATTCCGTTTGAAAGAATTCAAAATATCTATCAACTTTGGTTTAAGATCCTGGGAAATGTCTGTATCTACTAAATTAAAATTTATAATTTCAGGCGGAATTGCTTCACAAGAATAAAAAAAATTTACCTTACTGAAACATAGTTTGTCTGAGGTCATATGCACAGCAATACCTTGATTAAGAATTTTGCCACCAACTATTATTTTATGACGCAAATACGAATCTGGCAAAACATGAAACAAAATTTTGCAAACAATGCCATCAACTTCAATAACCGTAAGAATTTGAATTGTACTGTTTACACTCGTTTGTCCTATTCCTGTCATTGTCACTACATTAAAACTACGTTTACCACGAAATTTAGAACTCACTGATTCTTGAATCAACGAACATTCTGAACCAGAATCATAAAAAAATACAAATTTCTCACCAAAGTGATGCAATGCTCCAGCAGGTGTACCGACAACACATAAGTCCTCTCTTCGATCAGTTAAAGAAACTCCATCACTATCACCAATTCTTTTCCGCACAATTTTGGGGCAGCTGGATGCGTAGTGACCAGTATCTTGACAATTGAAACAGGTAACACTTGGCTTCACTGGATTTTTAAAATTATTATTGTTGCTCAAATTTGCAACATGTGTGTTGATGTTTTTAAATCTGCATTGCAATGCCTTATGTCCGGGCTTGCCACAATTAAAACATTGCACGCTTGATGATGATGTTGACGCCTTGTACCTTTTTGTGTCAGGACCACTTACATCATTCTGCGTTACTGCTTTCTTCTTAAGGAAAGACATAGCCTTCAGCTCTTGTTGTAGCAGATTTCTTGTGCCAATATCTGTAGTAAAAGTCAAACGATGCACTCTAGGCTCAAACTGAGAAATATGGGCTAACACTGTGGATACAGCTATCTGCTCAGTAGACAAGTTTTTCCATCTAGCCATCAAAGACGTTAGCAGGGTAGCAGCATATGCAGATATGCATTCACTGTCCTTAAGTCGACTGTTGTTTAAATTCATCAAAAATGCAGCTGCGGTTTCGGGGCAATCGTATCGCGCAGAAAAAATTTCCTTAAATTCTGCCCAGGTCATTTCTGAATCTGACACTTGAGATAGCCAGACGGATACCTGCCCTTTGAGAGCACGACTTAGAATATTCATCAAAGAGGCATTTTTCAGAGACTGCTCAGAGATGCACATGTCCGCCATTTCGATCCAAGCTCGAGCGTCAGCATTCTCAACATCTGGGTTGAATTCCGGCAAATACGTATTAACGCTGGACGATGGCTTGAGTGCTTCTACAATGGCCAAAAAGCTACGATTTTGTTGCTCGAACAATAGGCGCCATTTTTCTTCGCTTGCATCTTGTAGGGAATTTTGAGTCAATCCCACTTCTGATGTCGTATTTTCATCCATTTTTAATTATTTTAACAAAAACTTCGTATTTTCTTTTAAATTTAAATTATTTTATTTTTTAAAATTCAATTTGAAAATTATTTTTTTTGAATTTAAAAACGAGGCAGTCTCGATCTCGCCACTACCGTTTTTAGAATAATTTTTATATGTTGCTTTCTCAAAATTATTCAGTAGCGCCAGTCGATTCCACCCAAGCTTTGACATAAGAGTCGCCGCTTGTCGTTTTGTATTTAAAAGCACACAGTACTACGGCATATATAACAACAATATTGACTCTAGTATACATAAAATAGTTTCATTTGATGAAAATGTAAATTTACTAAAGAATGCAAACAATAATTTTAATTTAAGTGCTTATGAATCATTTTACATATCTGCAACTGACAATTTGATGAACTTAGAAGAAGGTCTCATTGATTCTCCTCTCTTTCACATTGTTAGGTAAAATTTGTTCAATCTGTCTTGCTTTGTTTCCATTTTATCGTTGCATTTCCACATTCTTGCCTTCTGCTTTAAAATTTGACTTGTGTTCATTCTGAGTTAAGCATTGTTTTTGTAAAATTGTACAAACTTTGTACTTTTGAACTTTATGTTGTTTCTTTATTTTCTTTTTAGTCAGTGTTGTTATACGCGCTCGCTGATGATGATTTTTCAATAAGGAGATCGAAATGCATTCATTTTAAATTAAAATAAATTTTGTGTTTTATTGAAAACAAGCCAGTATTCTTAAACAAAAAAAAAAAAAAAACAACGAAGTTTTTCTTATTGAACTCATATCATTTATTACACAGACTTATGATTTTCCTGGGCTATGTATCATTTCTGAAACAACATGTCGTATGAGTAACATTTCATTCATATGGAAAATACATTTTCTAATTAACCTTTCCTGCACTTTAAGCGGTCACAAACATGCATTAGTTAGAAAAAGTGAAAAATATTGAATAATTTGCATTAACCGAAAAAATCTCGAAAAAATAAAAAAAATCCAAATCTGGGAACTCGAGGAAAATGACAATTTAAATAAATTTTTGAAAGAAATTTATAAATGTTTTCATTCATCCAAAAAAATATTCGAATTTGGAAGAGAACGTTGAAAGTGGATCGAGTTCGAATCCCAACGATGGCAAAACAAAATTTTTTTAGATTATAAATTATGAAATGATGAAGTGAAATAAAAACCAACCAGGACAATTGAAGGAAGCTTCGGAGAAACAAGAAGTAAAATAAAAATGGTGGGGGTGGTTGGTTGGTGGGGAAGGGTATGGTTCAAAAGTTTCTGGTTGAAAAGAAAATTTGTTTTTCCTAAAATACCTACCAATGTATTGTAAATTTAATGCAAATTGAAAAATTTAAGAAATCAATGCAATAGATTTTCCAATAGCAATAAATTTCAAAAACCAATGCAATATATTTTTAAATAGCAATAAATTTCAAAAATCATTGCAATTAATTTTTAAATAGCAATAAATTTCAAAAATCATTTCAATAGATTTTTAAATAGCAATAAATTTCAAAAATCATTGCAATAGATTTTTGAATATTGTAGCAATAAATTTCAAAAATCATTGCAATATATTTTTAAATAGCATTAAATTCCAAAAATCAATGCAATGATTTTTTGCACTAGCAATAATGCAATAATACTCCTATAATGCATTGAATAGTAATGCATTTGGCCAACTCTGATATTTATATCGAATACATAGGTACATATCGAACGCAATAACACCGGCACACCAACAAAAAAATAAAAAAATTAAGTGTCCATACATATGTATTTTAATGCAATGAATCCGTATCCCAGGTCAGAATTGCTAATACGCTCACAACATTTCGAGATATCCTTGCTTAAAGTTGCAGAAAGCGCTGTCCTCAGACTTATGGCGCAGTTTTAGGAAAAACTGTAGTTCCATTTTTGCAAAGGCATCAAATAGCCACAATCTTCCTTATCAACCTATTCCTTCAAACTTTTTGGATTGGACTCTTACTTTCCGAGTTATCTACCTTTGAAGTAAAGAAATATCATTTTAATGCCTGGGATTTGGGATGCGTTTTCTTCAAAGGGTGATATCTCGGAAAGTCAGAGTCCAATTTGAAAGCATAATTTGATGGGGAAGATTATGATGCACTTATAATTAATAAAATTTTGAAATGCAGTACCTAGCATTGAACATACTTTCTGCAGTACAGTATATATGTGCATGTATGTATGTATTGCTTTTATTAAACTTTCATAATATATGACAGGAGTAGATACAATAAACAAATTCAGCATGCGCTCTCAGTAAACTTGTTTCTCTTTTGGACAAATCCTTTATGTGATATGTGTGTAAAAGTTTACTCTTTGTAAAAAGCTTTTTGCATAACTAACTTATATTTAGCGTGGGTTCCCCTTCATGGCCTAATTTCTTCTCGGTGTTGACATTTTGCCATTGGTATCCTGCGCTCAGTACGAGTCAAGCGGTCTTCAGATTAAGCCATACGCGATTCTTTAAGCGCGTTTTATTCTACTCATATGATTTATTTGCGTCGCTATATAATTTTTTCTAATTTCGTAGACACATACACACATCATAGCTGAATTCAATTAACAAAAAAAGAGCAGCGTTGTTCAAAATGATATTTTAAAACGGAACAATTTAAAGTACTAGCTGGGAATGTTGAATTGCTGCAGCGGAACCTGAATCCGGATAGGGTAGGAGAACTTACTTTTATTTATTCCTAATCTGCAAAATAATTATTTCTTTGATTGTTGAGATATGAACATACCTACACTTAGGATTACCGTTATATATACTTGCTTTGATTAAGGCAATGCGAGTGATTACTCAAAATGAGCGCTACGGTTTGAATTTGTTATTCTTTTGCTGGTAATCTAGTGGTTTTAGTTATTACGTATACACATGCGGAATCTGTAAAGTACCTTACTAACTTTTCTTCCCGAAAATGTGCAATTACGCGGTTTATTGTTGTCGTTGAGCGTGCAGTTAAAAATCGAGACGTTGCACAGTGTGACGAGTGTGGCCATAAGGGTCAAGCTAAACTCTAAAATATAATCTCAACTAGGATGGCATATTGTTAAGTATACTTAAACTAATAGAAAATAAAAAATTAAAATATTTTAATAGCATAGTAATACGAGCCCTGTAAATTTACATTTTTGTAAAGCTAGAAAATATACTAGAAAAAAAAAATTTCGTTCTATGATTCTAAAATCGAAAGCAGGCCTATGTTACTAAATACCTTAGTTCAAACTAACTTTTTAGGAATAAATGATATATTTTCGACGTGGTTGAGCAATTTTTGGGCATATTTTTGTATTAACCATTTGTTTACAGTAACTTCATTGAACATATTTTTTTTTAATGATTTGTGAATTCTAAAGTGAATTATGGGAGACCATAAAAAAATAACGACGCAAAGCTCAATATTGCTTTGATTAGAAATAAAAGAAGTAAGTAGGGTAAGCTAGGGTACATTTGACACCGGGGCACATTTGACTTTGCCATTTTCGGCGTGAACACGCCTTTCGAACCAAAAACCTGAAATGCAGAAACATAACTAATTAGAGTGGAAGCAACTTAATGAACTTTGGTAGTTCTCTTTCAACTTCTCCCGCGTTAATACGCTTTTTTAACTTTTTGTGTATTTTTTTGTAATTTTCGACATCTTGTTCGTAAGGGTTTTGCAAATAAAGTTGTATTGTTTTTTAAAAGTAAGTATGAAAATTTGGTAGCACTAATCTAATAAAAGTGTTTTTTATCAAGGTCAAATAGTTTAAATTTTAAAATATTTTTAATTCTTCAAGAGATATCGGGGCACATTTCACTTTTGTCGAAGGGGCACATTTGACGTTCGTTAGAAGATTTTCTAGTGTTATCTTTTTAAAGATATGGTATACCATTATAAAATGAAGACGAACAGACGCGATGGCGATGAAAAAAAAGTTAAATACGCTATTTCTAATATCGGAAACCAGAGAGAAACTCCATTTCATTTGATTTAATATAATTTGTTACCTTTGTTTTATCTATGTACAATTCAAGATTTTTGAATAGGTGCTTTCCAGGACCTCTACCACTTATTTTAATTTGAAAATCTGGATGGATGAATTCCCGATGTAAACATATTGACATCAAAGTTCATCATGTATGCGAAGTTTTTAATAATTATCAAATTGACTGAAAGTATTCCCCATTATCATGTGAAAGCGCTACAGATATCTTGACGATGGTGTTACCCAAAATCCAGACCAAAGAAATTTCGGTGCCGTGACATAATCCCCACGGACATAATCCCCATTCACGATATGGGGATTATGTCCGCAAGTTATTCGGACATAATCCCCATTTTTTCAATGGGGATTATGTCCGCAAGTATTTCGGACATAATCCCCAGGAAAAAACGGACATAGTCCCCATAACGATATTTTGTTATTGACCACAGAAGCAGCTCAGGATTTACAACTCCCAAAAATTCCACAGTAATTTTACATAAGGGTAGGGGTAAGTGGGCGGCCTGCGGCCGCAGCTCAGGATTTAAAACTCCCAAAAATCCAACACTGGCTTCGCGGCGGCCTTCGGCCGCGGATCAGTCTATAACATCCAACACTATATAAATTTTTTAAATGGATTATTGCAAAAATTTTGTTCAATCTTAATTAAATTTTTCGGACATAACCCCCATTGGGATTATGTCCGAAAAATTTGCGGACATAACCCCCATGGCCAAAATGGGGATTATGACCGAAAAATTTTCGGACATAATCCCCATTTACGAAATGGGGATTATGTCCGTTGGGATTATGTCCGGTAACCAGAAATTTCCATCAAACTGGCTCTTACCTAACATTTTTTGTTGATGTTCTAATTAGGGGTGTTGTTGGAAATTGTACTTTATACTTATATATTGTCCTTGGGAAATTTGGTGAAAAATCCAAAAACCCATTTTTTATGTGGGAGATATTGTAGAAGTAATTAGCTATACTTGATACAAGATCAGTTATTTGAGAAGAGTTTCACCATTAAATTGGGTTTTTATAAAACCGGAAGTGGAAGATGTTTGCCTGACTTTAAAGAGTGTAATTAAGTTTAAATTACCAACTCCAACAAATCCAGCCTCAACTTCACGTTCACGCACTAAATACGTATTTGACATCGACTTCTCACACTAATATATAAAATAAGTCTTCGTTAGTACATACATACTTATAATTTGTATTTATATGAAAAAAATATATGTATGAATGTTTTGTTTAATGTTTCTGTGTTATTTTTGTGAGTATCAAATGTGCCCCTTGCAATGTCAAATGTGCCCCGTACCTGGGGCACATTTGACAAAATGACTTTTTTTGAAAAAATTTAAAAAAGGACTCTTAATGCAGTTTTTTGAAATTTTTTTTTTCTTGGTTTTCATATTAAATAATGAATGTTTCAGAAACAGTAAAGAGTATTAAGATCGTGTAATAATTTTCAAAGATACAGGTCTTTGAAAATTTAGTGTCAAATGTGCCCCAGTCTCCCCTACAGTGTATAAGAAAACGAAAAAAAAAGTTCCCCAATGTGCCTCAATTTTTTTTTAAATTTTCTAAAGTGATCTCGATTTAAATTCAATACAAAATTAATATGCTTAGTACATTAAAATTAAATATATAAAAGAAAAATATTGCAACTTGGCACACTTGTTAATAGGACTATAGTTATTTTATAAAAAAATTTTTCGTTCATTGGTGGTCTTACCCCCCTTTTTGTGGATTCAAACGCCAAAAAAGTAATTAAAAAATATTAGCCGGAATAACAAAATTTTCAGGCAAAAATTAAAGCTGATGCAGTTTTGATTCTTTAAACATTTTTCTAGCGTAAACATTTTTAAGAGTCCTTTTTTTCGTTTTCTAAAACGAGCGAGTGCCAAAATTGTAAAATTCCATCTTTTTAATTGCACAGTTTTTAAATGAAATATTTTTAAGTAAAGGTCTTCTTTTTCGCTTTCTGAAATGAGTGAATTTGCTTAATTCAAATATTTCACTTTAATTTTAAGTAATAACCCGATACTAACACTTTTATACTGGGAGTAGGCCAAAAAGGGGCGTTGTGCCAAAGCCGTTGATTTACGATGCAAAGTTTAACAATTTTAGTTCAGTCGGGAATTGTTTTTATAAATTCTCTAAGTTTGGTTTGAACCATTTTGAAAAATGTATTTCAAAATATGAGAAAAATAAGATTACAGTATCTCAAATCATACCGCGAATTTTCGGACTGCTCTGTAAAAATTAAATACGAAAAATGCTACGAAGACAATTTGAATGTATGTACCCAAGGGGAAAAGAAGTGCTTCAAAAACCCTTCTGAAGTGCATCCTTTTCACTAATAAGCGCTTCCGCTCCGTAAGAACAATACTTTCTTTTTATACCCTACACCCAGGGTATATTCACTTTGTCCTTCCGTTTGTAACGCAGAGAAGGAGGCGTGGCAGATATAGAAAAGTATATATATTCTTGATCAGCGTCACCTCCTGAGTCGATATAGCCATGTCCGTCTGTCTGGCTGGCTGGGTGGCTGGCTGGCTGGCTGGCTGGGTGGCTGGCTGGGTGGCTGGCTGTGTGTTGAAATACACTTTTTGGGAAAACTGAGCAAGATAATTCAATGAAATTTGGTACACTGCCTCCGTCGTCAAAGTTAGCTCGGGGGATTGAAAATGAGCAAAATCGGTCAACAGACACGCCTACCGCCCATACAAAAATTATATTCAAAATGCAATTTTAGGAGTATTTTTCACGACAATGAAACCACAATACACATAATTACTACAAATTGTAAGCGCAAGCTCTGATAAAAAACTGAGCCAATTCGGACAAGAGGGCGTGGCACCTCCCATACAAGCAAAAGCTTCAAAACGCTATACTGAAAGCGTTTTTTGAGATATTCGAACCAACTTCGACTCAGACACTAAAAATTATAAATGAAAGCTCTCAGCAAAAATTGGTTGAAATCGTACAAGGGGGCGTGGCACCTCCCATATAAGCAAAAGTTTCAAAATGCTATACTGAAAAAGTTTTTTGAGATAATCCAACTAAATTTCACTCTGACACTAAAAACTATAAATGCAAGCTCTGAACAAAAACTGGGTGTACTCGGACAAGAGGGCGTGGCACCTCTCATATAAGCAAAATTTTCAAAATACTGCAGTGTAGGGTATTTATTTTTTGGCCAGGCCAAAATTTACACCCTTACTAGTTAACATTGCATGTCATAGGATGTAAGTGAGCAAAAGCTTACCAAAAATGAGTTTTTAGAGCGCTTATTTGTAATGCTGCGGAAAGCGTTTTTTCAATAAAATTAAAAAAAAGAAAAAGAAGAAAAAAAAAAAAATGCCCGCGCTAGGATTTGAATCCACGACCGTCCGCGTGCTAGATATTTTTTCTTACTTTTACCAACCCTTTAGACCGCTACACCAATGCCCGATGATATGAAAAGGTATTAAATTTGTATATTAAGCAAATGTTATCCAAACAGAATTTGACATACAAATGCTCCTGCAGCAATAGAATCATTGTGCAATCAGTTTCAATTCAAGTAAGCAAAGGAAAACAGAAAAGTGAAATAAAAAAAGGTTGAATAAAAAATATTTTAATAAAAAAAAAATAAAGCAAAAACAAATAAAAACTAGTAAGGGTGGTATCTTTGGACTGCCTAAAAACAAAATACCCTACACTGCATTTCAAGTATATTATTAGGAGAGTATAAGAACAAATTGCTTATATGAGAAGTGCCACGCCTTCACCTCCGAGCTTACCTTGATTTTGCGTAGAGCTTGCATTTACTGTTCTCAGTGTTTGAGTAAAATTCGGTTAGGTTTTCTTTAAAAATTCTTTCAGTATAGCATTTTGAAACTTTCGCTTATATGGGAGGTGCCACGCCCTCTAATCCTACTTCGCCTACTTTAAGCTCAGAGTTTACAATTAATGTTCTTCGTGTTTGAGTGAAATTTGGTTGGATTATCTCAAAAAACACTTTCATTATATAATTTTGAAACATTTGCTTATATGGGAGGTGCCACGCCCTCTTGTCCGAGTTTACCTAGATCTTGCGTATAGCATGCACTTATAGATCCGAGTGTTTGAGTGTAATTTGGTTGGGTTATCTCAAAAAACACTTTCCGTATAACATTTTGAAACTTTTGTTTCTATAGGAGGTGCCACGCCCTCTAGTCCGAATTCGCCAAGTTTTTGCTCAGAGCTTAAATTTACTTTCCCTAGTATTTATGTGTATTTTGATTCTGTGATTGCGAATAATGCCGTTATTATTGCATTTTGAATATATTTTTTGTATGGGCGGTAGGCGTATCCGTTAACCGATTTCGCTCATTTTCAATCCCCCGAGCTAACTTTTACGACGGAGGCAGAATACCAAATTTTATTGAATTACGTTTCTCAGTTTTCCCAAAAAATGTATTTCCACACACACCTAGCCAGCCAGCCAGACAGACGGACATGGCTATATCGACTCAGGAGGTGACGCTGATCAAGAATATATATACTTTTCTATATCTGCCACGCCTCCTTCTCTGCGTTACAAACGGAAGGACAAAGTGAATATACCCTGGGTGTAGGGTATAAAAAGGAAAAAAAAATCACCCGGACCGGGTTCGAACTCACGTTGTTCTTACTGCAGCCTTATATGGAATCATTGTGTAATCAATTTCAATTCAGTTAAACAAAAGTAAATCAATAAGAGAAAGAAAAACTAGTAAGGGTGTAAAATTTGGCCTGGCTAAACATTAAATACCCTACACTGTAGTATTTTCAAAATTTTGCTCATATGTGTGGTGCTACGCCCTGTCCGAGTTCACCCGGTTTTTGTTCAGAGTTTTATAGTTTTTAGTGTCTGAGTGAAAAACGTTTTCAGTATAGCGTTTTGAAGCTTTAGCTTATATAGGAGGTGCCACGCCCCTCTTGTCCGAGTTCTTCTAGTTTAAGCTTAGAGCGCGCATTTTTAGTCTTTAGTATTTGAGTGAAGTTTGGTTGGATCAACTCAAAAAACTCTTTCAGCATAGCATTTTGAACCTTTTGCTCATATGTGAGGTGCCACGCCCCCCTGGTCCGATTTCACCCAATTTTTGTTGAGAGCTTTCATTTATGATTCTTAGTGTCTGAGTCAAATTTGGTTCGAATATCTCATGAAACGCTTTCAGTATAGCGTTTTGAAGCTTTTGCTTATATGGGAGGTGCCACGCCCTCTTGTCAAATGTGCTCAGTTTTTTTTCAGAGCTTGCACATACAATTCTTAGTATTTATGCGTATTTTAGTTGCATTGTCGTGAAAAATACTCATAAAATTGCATTTTGAATATATTTTTTGTATGGGCGGTAGGTGTGTCCGTTAACCGATTTCGCTCATTTTCAATCCCCGAGCTATCGTTGACGACGGAGGCAGTGTACTAAATTTCATTGAAATATCTCGCTCAGTTTTCCTAAAAAGTGTATTTCAACACACAGCCAGCCAGCAACCCAGCCAGCCAGACAGACGGACATGGCTATATCGACTCAGCAGGTGACGCTGATCAAGAATATATATAATTTTCTATATCTGCCACGCCTACTTCTCTGCGTTACAAATGGAAGGACAAAGTGAATATACCCTGGGTGTAGGGTATCAAAATGGAAAAGTGAAATAAAAGATGTTGAATAAAAATATTTTAATAAAAAACTAGTACGGGTGTAAAATTTGGCCTGGCCAAACATTAAATACCCTACACTGCAGTATTTTCAAAATTTTGCTCATATGTGAGGTGCTACGCCCTGTCCGAATTCACCCGGTTTTTGTTCAGAGTTTTATAGTTTTTAGTGTCTGAGTGAAAAACGTTTTCAGTAAAGTGTTTTGAAGCTTTTGCTTATATAGGAGGTGCCACGCCCTCTTGTCCGAGTTCGTCTAGTTTTAGCTTAGAGAGTGCATTATAGTCTTTAGTATTTGAGTGAAGTTTGGTTGGATTATCGCAAAAAACTCTTTCAGTATAGCATTCTGAAAGTTCTGCTTATATGGGGGGTGCCACGCCCCCTTGTCGGATTTCACCCAATTTTTGTCGAGAGCTTTAGTTTATGAGACTTAGTGTCTGAGTCGAATTTGGTTCGAATATCTCAAAAAACGCTTTCAGTATAGCGTTTTGAAGCTTTTGCTTATATGGGAGGTGCCACGCCATCTTGTCCGAATTCGTTAAATTTTTTCTCAAAGCTTGCGGTTACAATTCTTAGTATTTATGCGTATTTTGGTTGCATTGTCGTGAAAAATACTCCTAAAATTGCATTTTGAATATATTTTTTGTATGGGCGGTAGGCGTGTTCGTTGACCGATTTCGCTTATTTTCAATCCCCCGAGCTATATTTGACGAGGGAGGCAGTGTACCGAATTTCATTGGATTATCTCACTCAGTTTTCCCAAAAAGTGTATTTCAACACACAGCCAGCCAGCCAGACAGACGGACATGGCTATATCGACTCAGGAGGTGACGCTGATCAAGAATATATATACTTTTCTATATCTGCCACGCCTCCTTTTCTGCGTTACAAACAGAAGGACAAAGTGAATATACCCTGGGTGTAGGGTATAAAAAGCAAACAAAAAAAATCTCCCGGGCTGGGTTCGAACTCAAGTTGTTCTTACTGCAGCCTTATAAAAAATCATT